>JAJPUD010001799.1:371293-387677 GCA_023553655.1 Myrmecobius fasciatus | reverse complement strand
TTCCTATTAAAAACACTGGAGAGTATAGGAATAAATGGGCTTTTCCTTAAAATGATTAGTAGTATCTACTTAAAACCTTCAGCAAGCATCATATGTAATGGAGTCAAACTAGAACCATTCCCAATAAGATCAGGAGTGAAACAAGGCTGTCCACTGTCACCATTATTATTTAATATTGTCTTAGAAATGTTAGCTTTGGCATTAAGAGAAGAAAAAGAGATTAAAGGAATTAGAGTAGGTAATGAGGAAACCAAATTATCACTCTTTGCAGATGACATGATGATATACGTAGAGAACCCTAAAGACTCAACAAAAAACTACTAGAAACAATTCACAACTTTAGCAAAGTTGCAGGATACAAAATAAATCCACATAAATCATCAGCATTTTTATATATCACCAATAAAGTTCAGCAGCAAGAGATACAAAAAGAAATTCCATTCAAAATAACTGTTGATAGTATAAAATATTTGGGAATTTATCTGCCAAGGGATAGTCAGGAAGTATATGAACTAAACTACAAAACACTTTCCACACAAATAAAATCAGACCTAGTCAATTGGAAAAACTTAAAATGCTCATGGGTAGGCTGAGCAAATATAATAAAAATGACAATACTACCCAAACTAATTTACTTATTTAGTGCCATACCAATCAAACTCCCAAGAAATTATCTTACAGATCTAGAAAAAATAGTAGCAAAGTTCATTTGGAAAAACAAAAGGTCAAGAATTTCAAGGGGATTAAAGAAAAAAAAAGCTGACGATGGTGGACTTGCTGTACCAGATCTAAAACTATATTATAAAGCAGCGGTCATCAAAACCATTTGGTACTGGCTAAGAAATAGAGTAGTTGATCAGTGGAATAGGATAGAATCACAAGACAAACTAGGCAATAAGTATAGCAATTTAGTCTTTGATAAACCCAAAGACCCCAGCTTTTGGGATAAGTATTCCCTATTTGACAAAAACTGCTGGGAAAACTGGAAACTAGTGTGGAAGAAATTAGGGCTTGACCCACATCTAACACCACATACCAAGATAAGATCTAAATGGGTTCATGATCTGGATATAAAGAGTGATACTATAAGTAAATTAGAGGAATGTAATATAGTTTATCTCTCAGACCTATGGAGATGGAATAAATTTATGTCCAAAGAAGAACTGGAACTCTTAATTGAAAACCAGATAGATAACTTTGACTATATTAAGTTAAAAAGTTTTTGTACAAACAAAATCAATGCAGACAAGATTAGGAGGGAAGCAATAAAGTGGGAAATCATCTTTACATTTAAGGGTTCTGATAAAGGTCTCATCTCTAAAATATATAGAGAATTGTCTCATATTTATAAAAATTCAAGCCATTCTCCAATCAATAAATGGTCAAAGGATATGAACAGACAATTTTCAGAGGATGAAATTAAAACTATTTATAGTCATATGAAAAGGTGCTCCAAATCACTATTGATCAGAGAAATGCAAATCAAGACAACCCTGAGGTATCACTTCACACCTGTCAGATTGGCTAAAATGACAGGAAAAGTTAATGATGAATGTTGGAAGGGATGTGGGAGGGCTGGGACACTGATGCATTGTTGGTGGAACTGTGAATGGATCCAGCCATTCTGGAGAACAATTTGGAGCTATGCTCAAAAAGTTATCAAACTGTGCATACCCTTTGACCCAGCAGCATTTCTATTGGGCTTATATCCCAAAGAAATCATAAAGGAAGGAAAAGGCCCCACATGTGCAAGAATGTTTGTGGCAGCCCTTTTTGTAGTGGCTAGAAACTGGAAATTGAATAGATGCCCTTTAATTGGAGAATGGCTGAATAAATTATGGTATATGAATATTATGGAATATTATCGTTCTGTAAGAAATGACCAGCAAGATGATTTCAGAGAGGCCTGGAGAGACTTGCATGAACTGATGCTGAGTGAAATGAGCAGAACCAGGAGATCATTATACACGGCAACAACAGTACTATATGATGATTAATTCTGATGGACATGGCTCTCTTCAACAATGAAATGTTTCAAACCACCTCTAATTGTTCACTGAAGAAAGCCATATACACCCAGAGAGAGGGATGTGAAATGTGGACCACAACATAACATTCTCATACTCCTTGATTGATGTTTGCTTACATTGTCTTTCCTTTATCTGATATATCGTTTGTGTAGATAAGATTTTTCTTGTACAACAATGATGTTTGGAAATATGTATACATATATTCGATTTGCCAATATTTTAACATAATTAACATGTAGTGGATATCCTGCCATCTAGGGGAGGGGTGGGGAGTTGGGGGGAAAAATTTGTAATGGAAAGTTATGTAAGGGTTATTATTGAAGAATTACCCACACATGTTATGCAAATAAAATTTAAAAAAAAAGCAAAAAAAAAATTAAAAAAAACAAAAAAACAAACAAACAAAAAATAAAAGTCATAGTAAGTAATGAGAACAAAAGAAGGCTTCAAATAGTGGTGGTGTAGAGTTTTATTTACTCCTGAGAGGAGTACCTGATACAAGAAGCCCTACCTACTATATTTATCCACAAGGTGATTTCTGTCTTTTCAGGTGGTTTGGGGGAGTTTCAAAAGGATTCCTAACATTCTTCTGATGTCAAGAAAAGCCTCCAGAAACACAAGGTTTTGGCTAAGGTGAATGTTGAAAACCATCTTTGCATGTATTTAGAAAAATAAAATACTATTAAAAGAAGAAAAAAAAATGCTCCAGCTAGTATAATGGGCTACTCAGATGATGACTGTAATCGAGATGTTCTGAGAGATAAAGCCACCCTGGGCTGAGTATATCATGATGAGATTCTGTGTGAAAGGAATAAGGTGATAGATAACTGCATCTTTCCTCGATCCATCCCTCACTGCTGTAAAAAGCTAGATAGACTTCTGGAAGGCTGACTGGGGAGGAGTTGCTTGTGAATGTCGGCCCTACCTCCAACCAATTTCTAGGTCTAGAACAGGCTTTAATTCTGTTCCAATTAGCAAGCACTTATTAAATTCTTATGATATATCAAGACTAGGCTGCCAGGAAAAAACAAACAAAAAGTAGCAAAAAAGAAACTCAAGCAATGTAGAGAACTCAGATCTCTCTGAATACAAATCCAATATTCTTTCTACTATACTCTGTTGCAGTTCACACTTAGAGTAGGGATATTTTCTCCTCCTCACTATCTCTTACCCCTCAATAAATCTATTGTGGAGATCTGTCAATTTCATGTTCACATCTCTCAAATATGCCTCCCTCTCCCTTCTGACACTTCCACCTCTCTCATACAGACCTTCATCAATCACCTCGTGTTCAGATTACTGCAATAATTTGCTGGTAGGTCTGCCAACCTCAAGTCTCTCTCCCCTGCAATCCATTTTCCATTCAGCAGTTAAAATGATTTTCCTATAACACAGGTCTGATCATATCATATCCCTACTCAATAAAAATCATAGCTCCTCATTACCTCTAGGGACAAATACAAAACACTCTGACACTGAAAGTCCTGCATGACTTAGCCTCCTTATACTTTTGCAGTCTTCCTATGTCTTACTCCCCAACACATACTTTTCAGTTCAATAACACTGGCCTCCTGGTTATTCCACAAGCAAAATGCTCCATCTCTCCATTTCAGGCATATTCTCTGGTTGATTCCCCATGCTTGGAATGCTCTCTTTCATCACCTCCACTTATGACTTCCTTTAAGTCCCAACTAAAACCTCATCTTCCACAGAAAGTCTTTCCCTATCCCTCTTAATTCTAGTACCTATCCTCTTCTAATTGTTTCCTATTTATCCTGTATCTAGGCTTGTTTGTACTTGTTTGTTGTCTCTCTCTTATTGGTTTGTAAACCTCTTAAGGGTAGGGACTGTGTTTTGCTCTTTTGGTATCCCCAGCACTTGGCACAATGTATGGCAGATAGTAGGTGCTTAATAAATGTTTATTGACTGAAAACACTTCAAATTATTAGTAGATAAGTCTGAGACACACCAAAAGCTTAAATAAATTGCTAAGAATTATTAAGTATCAGAGGCAGAATTTGAAACCAGGTCTTTTTGAATCCAAATTTAGCCCTTTACCTACTAAGATATATTCCTTTTATTGTTTAGCTATCTCAGTTTTGTTGGACTTATTATGATCCCATTTGGGGTTTGTTGGCAAAGATACTGGAGGGGTTTGCCATTTCCTTCTCCATCTCATTTTACAGATAAGGAAATTGAGGTAAACAGGCTTAAGTTAAACTATTAAATGTCTGAGGTTGGATTTGAACTCAGGTCTTCTTGACTAGAAACCTGGAGTTTTATCCACTGTGCCACCTATCTATCCTAGATTAAATATAATTACAACATTAGCTGGGAGAAACCATATAAGCCATCTAATGTTATACCTTCTTCATTTTATAGATGAGGAAATTGAGATACATGGAAGTTAAATGACTTGGTGAAAATAACACATATTGAGTCAGTATGGGTACTTAAACTGGAATCACAGAAATAGAGACCTGATCCTGAACATTTCTCAGTGGCCACCTAGTCCATTTTGCTGTGATGGAAACTAGGGGTAGGAGAGTTTAAAGGATTTTTTTCAAAGTAATGAGTAACTAGGAAGAATTTGAACACAAGTGTTCTAACTGCTTTTTCCAACACACCAAGCCATCTCCAGGGCTTTTCCCAATATACTCTCTAATGCCTCCCTAGGCAACCTGAAGAGTAATAGATGTTAAAGAGAGATTATTGAATAAAGGGAAGGGCTAGAATGGGTGATCTTTAAGAAGGTTCTAATTCTTTTTTTTTTTTTTACTCACTAAAATATTTTAATGTTACTGAAAAGTAAACTGTGTCCACAGTATTCCCAATTTACTAACATAGCAATCCTGTTAGAAAAGGAAATGAGGTTAGATTAATCTCAATACATCTATTCTTATTCAGTGACCACATATTCTCTTCCCTTTCTTTCTTAAAGACCAGAGAATTCAACACCCTCACTATACAGCTGAGAAAACTTAAGCTGAGGAAGGTTAAATGATTTGTCCTGTGATCAAATCTTATAGCTAATAAGTTTTTAAGTTAGGACTTGAACTCAGTTTTTCTTGACTCCACACTCTATCCATTGCACCACTTAGTCACTTCTTAACTCTGGGTGATGTATTCCACATTCTGAATTTGTATCTGGGACCAAATCACAATAAACGCAGATATGCTGGGGATGACAAACACTTCATCTACAATCAAATGAGTTAATAAATGCAATGTATTTGGCAGACCTAAACTGCTACAGAAACGTTAATATTGTTGTTATTTATCAATTGCCTTCTGAGAAAGGTCTGTAGGAAGGCTCTAATTGTAATGTAAAGGTCAGGTGAGAGGAGTGAGCAAAGGACAAAATGAAAAGCCCAGGTAAAGCTGAAAAAGACACATAGCTGAGATTGCAAGAGGTCTTATTGGGTGAGATAAAGAGTCAGGGAAAGCACCTCCATTCTGTAACTTCAGTAACTGACTCCAAAGACAGGACAGTCAGGAGCCCGAAATGTGGGTAGCAAAGCAGTCACTCCTGTGGGTGGCCACAACTGAAGGTCCCTTTTGTTCCCTCCTGGCTTGCAAGTCAATTAGCCTCCAGGTTCAAGATGGATTTATTCTTTTCCTTTTTAGTAAATCAATTGCAGTCTAGGATTTATAGCCCATTGAGCTATTATTTTGATTCAGGCACATTCTTGAAAGCATGCTTTATCAGGGGGCCGGATGGAACATTTGTAAAAATGTGTATTTAGACCTCAGAGCCGGCCAAAATACTTATATACTGTAATGATTTTTAACAATAATGTGGAGTACGCAGCAGTTAATTGTGCCATTTATTCTCTCTATCCATAATTGTATGTGATAGCAATTTAATTATTGCCAGCACAAACTGAAGATATCACATGCATGATTTCAAACTGAATAGAGAGTTAAATAATATCCCCAGCCCCTTTAAAGAGGAAAACAGAACCTAGTTACTAAGCAGCTGGGACTCTGGCTATAAATATACCTCTATTGGTAATAACCATCTATATTCTATGCAACACAGAATTTCATGAATTTGGTTAAGTAGTTCTGAATAAGCTGAATTCAATTGAATAATCTCAAGAAAAAGATTTAGAGAGGCTCAGATGAATCATTTAACTAACAATAATATTTACCAGCTGACATTCAATATTAAACTGAATAGCTATCAGACAAAAGCTACAAAAGTAACCTCACCAGTGAGTGGTTCAGGGAAGTGGATGCCACAGGCTGAATTCTAGAGAAGGAGTCAAGGGATCTGAGTTCTAGGTTCATCTCTACTAGCTGGGTGACCTTTGACAATCTGATCCAAAGTACTAGGACACCTACTTGCTAGGTAGTGCAATGGATAGAGTCCAGATCTTGGATTTGAGAAGACATATCTTCATGAGTTTAAATATGACTTCATGTAGTTACTAGCTGTGCAATCCTAGGCAAGTCACTTATCCTTGTCTGCCTTAGTTTCTTCTTTTGTAAGAAAATCTGAAGAAAGAAATGGCAAACTACTCTCTGCTAAGAAAACCCCCTAATAGGGTCATACAGAGTAGGATGTGACTAAACAACACCACCCATAAACTTACTATGTTCAAGGCACTATGTTAGAGTAGGGTGGTACAGAAGTTCAAGATCTGATGTCATGTTTTCATTAAGTCATTTTTAATAAGTCATGTTTAACCTATATTGAATTGTTTGCTTTCTTGGGAGAGAGAAGAAAATTTTGGAACCCAAAGTATAAAAAAAATCTTTGCATGTATTTGGAAAAATAAAACCTATAAAAAACCCAAAATAAAAAACAAAAAGAGAGAGATTTGATGTCAGAAGATCTGAATTTAAATACTGGCACAACTATTTACTACCTGTGTGGTTTTAGGCAAGTCACTTAATTTTTCTGAACCCCAATTTCTTTTTCTTTTTTTTTTTTTTTGCTTTTTGCTGAGGCAATTGAGGTTAAGTGACTTGCCCAGGGTCACACAGCTAGGGAATGTTAAGTGTCTGAGACCAGATTTGAACTCAGGTCCTCCTGACTTCACCTAGCTGCCCCCGTGAACCCCAATTTCTACATATGTAAAATTAATTACATGGTCCTTTCTAGCTCTAAATTTATGAAGTTACAAAGAGTTAGGGACTAGACCTGTGATTTCACTGGTATGGGGAATTATTAGATAAGGCATTGCAGTAGTTTGCCATTTCCTTCTCTAGTTCATTTTACAGATGAGGAAACTGAGGGAAACTAGGTTAAGTGACTTGCCCAGGGTTAACTAGTAAGTATCAGAGGTAGGATTTGACCCCCAGATTCCTTTCACTGTACCATACTTCTCCTTAATGAGCTGTCATAATTATGTGGAAAACCACCAAGAATCCCTGCAAATAGCACTTGGGTAGTACACTGCCCAATCACACCACATTTCCTTTGATAACTAGGAAGATTAATCACAGAGGACCCCTTTGGCTCACGATTGGTCTTCAGCCCTCCATTCAAGGAGATTTGGAATGACATCATTCTGAAGTTCTAGTCCTGGCTGTCCTACTAATTGTACTCTGGACCTTAATTCTTCATCAAGGGTTAGGACTAAGTACTCTCTTAGTACTCTTGCAGCTCTATCATTCTAAGAAATGAAACAATTAAAAAATTCTCAAAAAACAGATCTTTGATATAATAAGATGATTCCCCTTAGGGTCAGCCTTGGAAGTGCCCTCAGGAATTATCTAGCTAAATCTTTCCTTCAACAAGATTTTCTTCAAATGATATCTCCATATATCTGTCATGTAGCATCTATGTGAAGAGACATTTTATTCCACTTTTGTTGTTGTTCAGTCATTTCACTCTTTATGCCCCATTTAGGGTTTTCTTAGCAAAGATACTGAAGTAGTTGCCATTTCCTTCTTCAATTCATTTTACAGATGAAGCAATTGAGGCAACCGGGGATAGGTGAGTGACTTGCCCAAGGTCAAACAGCTAATAAATATCTGAGGTCATATTTGAATTCAGTTTTTCCTGATTCCAGACCTGGTGCACTATCTACTATGTCACTTAGCTGTCCCTATTCTACTTTGGGATGATCCTAACTGAAAGGAATTTTTCTTTTTCAGCAATCCCAAATCTCTATTTTTGTAATCTTTCCCCACTGTGCCTAGTTTCATTATCTTGGGCCAAAGGAAAAAATAAAACCCCTCTCCCACATGCCAGTCCTTCAAATACTTGAAGACAAATCTCTGCCCTTCCTATGGCTTAAGGATTTTTTTTTTCTTTGACCAAGCTAAATATCCCCATTCCTTTATTCTATCCTTCTATGATATGGTCTTTATTTCTTCCTCTTCAAGAATTCCAGCATGCCAATTTCCTTCCTAAAATATGGTTCCCAGTACTGAAAACAACACTTCAAATATGTTCAGAACAGAGCAAAGCACAATAGGATTTTACATAAGCTCCTGCAATTTGGACATTATGTTCCTATTAATGTCACCTAAGACTACAATAGCTTTTTTTGGCTACACCATCATATTGTTGACTCATATGGAGCCTACAGTCCGTGAAAACACCCAATTATGTCTGCTTTTCTGAAAAAACCTACAACCCAATGTATTCAAACAAGAAACAGGGCATGAAATGAGTATCCATTGTTGTATGCAGGACCATCTGCTAACAAAAGTTTATCTCGCCTTTTGGACCTCTGGGAGGAGGGCTCTTATCAGGATTGAGGAATGGGCTGCAAAGAAGATGTGATATTCAATAACATTCTTCTTGCATTGCACTGGTATTACTGGAATGATGCTGAATACTGAAGTTGGGCTCCTCATCTTTAGTGCACTAGTATTTTTCGAATATTAGCTAACCCAGTCTTTATCTTAATGAAGATAGTACAGGATAACAAAGTTAGGAAAGCTGAAGACCAGGAAAAGAGGGAGAGCCTCCTACTTTTCATCAAAGCTAAAGAGTTGAGAAATATAAGTATTACAGTCCTGACTTCTAGGATCTCTCTTAGGTAACATTAGGTCATCCAAACACTTCATTAAAAAAAGAAAGAGAGAACTATCTCTCTACGTCCCAAAGCCAGGGTTAATATCTTCTCATAAATGGAGTCTAAGTTTCCTGAGGCTGAGGTCCAAATTCCTGCACACTTCCTACTGCCTTTATTTCCTTAGGCAATTTACTCCTCTGGGACTCAATTTTCTTTTCCAGTCATCTCTAATATCTTCTCTAGCTCTAATATTCTATATGTGCCTTTTGCATCACCTACTGTACCAAGCAGAACTCTGGGCATATAGCAGATGTTAATTCATGAGACTTTAAGAATGAATGAATTTTTAAAAGCAGCAAGTGTGAGGCATTATACTAAGTGATGGGTGATAAACAATGACCAGGAAATAAGAGAACCAGAAAACAGCTTTCATTTTGCCATTGACTTTCTTTCTTCTCTAAGTCTTGTCCAAGGAACTCTCTTTAAGGATTGCCCCCACGCTTCAGTTATTAATAATCAATCACTTTAATAGTAATACATTAGGTCTCTATTAATTCTTACTTTAAATAAAAGACTGTCACCCATGAAAATTATAGGGTGTCTTGGAACTTTATAAGCACAACTCAAAGCACTTCTAGGTTTTTTGTTTTGTTTTTTTCCTAGGAGATGGAAAAGGAAAGACACAACTCAAAGCACTTCCTAATTTTTCCCTAGGGGATGGAAAAGGAATAAATATTTATTAAGCACCTATTCACTGTGCTAAGCACTTCATGAATATAATCTCATTAGATCCTCACAACAACCTAGGAAAATAAACACTATTATCATTATCATTATTATTATTATCATTATTATTATCTCCATTTTACAGCAGAGGAAACCCAGATGGAAAAAGATTAAGTGCCTTGCCCAGTGTGTAACACATAGGTAAATATCTGAAGCTGGATTTGAACTCAGGTTTTCCTGACTCTGGATCCAACACTGTACTCAGTGTGTCAGCTAGATAAATACTTTTCATAGGTATGATATCATTTTGATTCACTTTTGGACAAAGGGAGTCCAACAATTCTTCTTTGGCAGATGAGGAAACAGAGGTCCAGGGAGTTGAATGAGTCACATCAGTAATTAGTTCCAGGACTGAGATTAGAACCTGGCTCTCCAAATTCCCAATTCAATAACTGTTCCACTATAAGAATGAACCTTCCTTAAGAGCAGTCCACTCGATTTTTATTTTCCTAGTTTTTAAAATGTTCCTATTATTGTGCCTTATGTTTATCAAGTGGTTAGCATTTACATATGGCTAATTAACCATAGCACCTATTATAATGAAATAAGCAGGCACTGTGCTGCCTAACAGACACAAACAGTAGTTGGTCTCAACATACTACCTTCACTCAATTTTGATTGGACAGGACTATCAAGAAGCAGCTTGGATGCCCTCAGCCCCCAGTGGCAATGCCACAAGGTACTTGGCACTATTAAATTAAATTATCAAATCTAGGCTGCTCAAGTAGTTGTTAAGATTTGCGGCTCAGATTTTCGAGGGCTGTGACTGGAAGGGCCAGAACACTAAGGAGGATAGTTGGAGAGAAAAAGAAGAAAAACTAAATCTTGAATTGCTGATGGGCCAGCCTGCTGACAGGTTGCTAGAGTGGACAGGCCAATTCTTCAAGGTTAAAGATGTGAAGGCTAAAGATGATCACTCAGTTCATTTCTTCTCTTTTACTAACACATAATTAATACAGATTTGGAAGGAAACTATCTTCCCCACTCTATTAGTTACAAACAGAGCATCTGGCTGGCATTCAGTCAAAAAATAAACATACTAACCAACCAAGCCAAAACAACAACCACACAATAAAAGCCTTATTCTACATGACCTATTGTAAATCTATTTATTCCCTTAATATGTGACTCCATTCTACTCTAGTTCCTCTTGTAATTCTAAATTACAAGATTCTGGAAAGGACTGGGCCATTAGTGCCTACAAATCACAACTGTAAAGAAAGATTATGCATGCACATATGTATGTATATGGATAGATACCTAAGGATTTCTATTCATCTATCTTTCTACCTGTGTGGTAGGAATTTTTATTATATATGTTTACATTCTTATTGGGCCAAGCAGGACATGCAAGATAGTGTGATATTTGTCGGATAAACATCCTGATCCTATCTTTCAAGTGTTCAACTCATCTACTCTAGAAATCAACATGTTTGGCAATTATTCCACATCATGGAAAATAAGCTCCTACAAAACCAACCCTAACACTGAAAAAGCTGCTGCTGACCTAGTTCCCCAAGTCAGTAATGTGATGCTTTAGTCTTATTTGCTAGATGACACAATGAAGATGATTCTTTAAAACTACCAGTGGCCCACTGAAACTACAATATTCTGCAGATGCCTTTGCCCGCCCCCCCAAAAAAAACGTACTGCCTAAATTGATTTATGAAAATAAAGTCCTGTCTTTCCCTCAGCTCAATAACCTGACTTGAAGATGATGTGAAGTCATTAGAAATTCTCATTCCAGCTATCTGCTTCTGCTTTCCCAGAGCACCATAAAGCATCTGGTATTATACCTACTCTGTAAGAGAGTTATCAATAGAACTATATACTAGATTGTGGCACTGATGCCTAACATTGAGAAAAGCAGTTTTGGGGAAAACCCTGACATGCATTCAACTCTACATCTTTGGGAAAGGTCATGATTCTTGCTTTGAAAGAAATCTTTCCTCAGTATCTCCCCTAGGGAACAAAAATGAAATTCAAACTATTATTTCCCTCCTTTTTGGCAAGATCACATTGCAGAAAAAGAGTAAAAGCCCATTTAGTGCTAAGTGCATACAAGGCATTCCCTTCAGAAAGCCTGTTAGTCTCCTTACCCAAAAAGAGTGCCAACTTAAATAGTGCCCGGAAGCAATGCTTTAGTAATGAATGAATGACTATATACCACTCACTTAAAGGAAGTATCAGCCATAGAGGCAGAGACAACCCAGCTCAAAAGGCAGGGTTAAGCAACCAAAGACAACCAAGTTAAATGAATACCTACCAACGCTGGTGATCTTTTGGGAGACCAGATCTTGCAGCAATGCTCCAATAGCAGGGTTGTGTTTGGAATATAACTCATATCGATTAATACCAATGTGAAATTTTAGCCAGTTGGGATAGGTGTCAACAGATGTTTCCCCCGTAGGTAAAAATTCTTCATCTTCATTACCTTCATTTTGCCTACCAAAAAAAAAAAAAAAAGCGGGGGGAGAGGGAAGAGGGAGAGATTAAAAAACAGAAACCCCCCAAAAAAAAGAAAAGAAAAAGAAAAAAGAAATGTTTACTTGTGGATTGTTCTGAATCAATAACTAATAAAAGACAAAGAAATGTCCATCTTCAAATAAAGATCCTTTCCTGCACATTGTTGGATACATCTCTACGGAATGCACTATGACTGAGATTTGGGGGGTTAAGGTTTATATATGTGTATTTGTCAATGTGTATGTGTTTTAACATCCAGTAACATCTTTATAGACTATAATTTTTATTTACTCTCTGGAGATTCTTGAGAAAAGCTGTAACTTAAGCAAGAAAGATACTCAAATATCAAAGCTACCCAGATCCTCTCTTTTCTATGAAGAATATGTCCTGAAAATTGCCTGACAATTATAATGTCAAATTAAGATATTATACTGTAGACTGTTCCTGGGGAGCAAAGGAAACACAATTTCCTTTGACTGCCTTCTAAATGTAAATCACAAATATGTCCCAGGTCTGCAGGAAATCTGTCTTTTGCTTTAAGCTATTGTTCTAACAAGGAGGTATATGAATTATGCTAAGTGCTAAATTGATTTAATTATATAAGCCTTCAGAGCAATAACTAATAGGAATAAAAGGTGCAGGCTGGTATCAGACTTTCCACCCATTTACTTGGTCATCACATGCCTCAATTCTAGAGGCCAGTGGCACATATGTTCACTGTGACTAGCCAGCCTTCTGTATGCAGCATGGAGCTGAGTCAAATGAGGAAAATGGAACTTTCCTAAGTGGCTGTTAACTTGGGGCCAACAAGGTCATCTCCTGCAGATGATATTCTGTTCTGCAAACCCAAAACCAAAATGGAAAAGGGAAGGAGAAAGAAGACAGAAATCAGAGTGGTTGCTCTCTTGCTGCCTGTCTCATACTTAGTGTATGTACCAGGCAGTGACAGAGACATGAACAATGTCTCTGAATGGGAAAGAGGGTGCTGTTGTATTAGCGACAAGTCTGAATATCTTCCCTCCCTACCTCCTTAAAAATCTCAAGCTTTCCCTTTGAAAATCAACGAGGAAGGTAAAGAACTAACTACATTAAATGTTGGAAAAGGGGAATTTAGTGGGAATAGAGACTGGATAGGCACCTCAAGGGTTGGAGGTCTGTAAAGATAACCCATATTTCAAAAGAAAAGCGATATTGTCAGACATCAATATCTACAAGTTTTCTTACCATCTGTTCGTTGAGGTTATTATATAAAATACCCGTTGGCAGTTACTTTCTCCAGCCTTGGTGGGAGTTAATATTTCACTACTCTGGGTTACAACATCTGTTTATTTTGATCTGGGAAAGTTGGGAAGAAGAAAAGGATGGCTTAAACCAGGCCATTTTTAAAAGGTGGTTCACTCTAAGAGAAGGATCGTTCAATGCCCTGACAGTCACCTGAGAGTCACATAGAGTCTTCTCTTCCTCCCAACTCAAATGGGCTCAGTCTTCCTCTAAAGAATCACTTCTGATAGTCTCATTTGCTTCCTTTGTACACTGGACAAGTTTATTTTATTCTCAATGACTTTCCCCCCCCCCCCTAAGATTCATTAGGAGTGTTTAAGATGCACCAGGAAATCATTCTCAGGGCAGAAAAAGGCTTCAACCTTATTTAAAGCACAAACCACAAATGCTTTCTAAGTGAGATGTGATAAATAGAGGCTATTTTTATTTATTTATTTTTTGGTCACTAAGAACTGTATTTAGGAAAAATCTCGAGATCTCCAAGCCCCCCCCCCAAAAAAAATTGGACTTTAGACATGGGGCACCTCTGAGCTAGCTGGGTGGAATCACTGAGATAATTTTCATTTCCGATATAGGTGGTTCTGGCTAGGCTGAATTGAACACCCCTTTTAGTAATGTCTGAAATTCTGAATAATCATTCAGTAGAATTCAGTCTTTCTCATGCTCACCCTACCTCTGCCCTTCAATCCCATTAGGACTCCAAATGGAAAAATCTCATTGTGCTAAGCAATGTATAGCAAAACTTGAGAGTGAATTTTGGGAAGCATCCTCCCCTTCTCGCCCCCGCGTCTCCCCGGCCCCCCCCCCAGTCTTCTCCCAATTCCTCTCCACCATTTCTCCAAAAAAACCAACCCGCTCCTCAAAACCTAAGGTTTCTCAGGTGTTGTCTCCAGCCGTGGTCACAGAAACGTTGCCCCTTCCCCTACCACTCGACTCACCATTCCTGATTTTCAGCCGCTTTAGGGTTAAATCGGATATCGCTCTCCACGTTGAACAAGACATCCTCCTCCGTGAGAGGCGGGATGGCGATATTGTAGAGGGGGTGTTGGAAAAGGGCGACCAGCTTAGAGCCGTCCTTCCCTAGCGGCACTTTGTTCGCCCTACTCCCATCTTGAATGAGGTGTTTATGGGGAAGACCTCGCTGGACGCCGCTTCCGCCGCCTCCCGGCTCCAGCCTCTTAAACGCCGCCGCAGCTGCCTCGGACCTGTCGGTGGCTGCAGCTGTCCCGGCCCCGGCACCGGTCCCTGTTCCAGTTCCGGGGAGCTTCTCCAATGAGTGGGAGGTGAGGTTGGAGCTCGGGTCGCTGCTGAAGTCCTGTAGGATCCGCAGGGTGTGTTTGTTAGGCCAGCTCGAATCAGCCCCGCTCTTAGTCCTCTGCTTCCCCCAGCCTTGTGCCTCCTCGCTCGGGGGGTGAGAGCAGGAGCAGCCGGGGTCCCCATCGCTCCTCGTTGCGCGCTTCTCCAACTTTGGTAACAGATCGATCACGATGTGCATGGTGCAGGCAATCAAAAACACCATGAGGATGAGCACCCGGAATTTGCGGACCAAGATCATTTTCATGGCCAAGGAGACTTAAAGAGACTGGGGGTTGCCACGAGGAGGAGACTAATAAATTAAGAGTTTTAAATAGCTAAAAGTATGTATGGAGGGGTTAGGGGAGGAGGAGTTGGTAATGGTGGGTGAAAGAGGCTTTTTCACAGAAAAAGCTCCTTTTTAAAAAAAAATCTATTCTACTCATGGACAAATCAAACAATTAAAGTCAATAAAGTTATCTGCATAAGACAGTTAAAAAATAAATACACTTAGAAGCCAAGAGTTCACTACCTCTTTTTTTTAGGGGAAAAAAAAACTATTTGCAAAAATTTTCACAAAAGCGTGCCATCTAGAAACTGTTCTTTTATTATTATTATTATTATCATTACTCTGCTTAATACATGGATCTCAAGGGAGGTCCCCCCCCTCCCAAAGGAGGATGGAGAGATGGAGTACTAAAGGGAAAAAAATAAGGGATGGGAATATTAAAAATAAAAACCACGCACAAACACACACATGCAGCACCCTGCGAAGAATTCAGGAGAAGAAAAAAGAATCATCCATAGTGCTTAGAGAAGACGCGTCTTCCCATCCTCTGGAAAGGGACTGGCGATGCAGCAGGAGAAGCAGCCCCGAGACGCGCTCTCGTCCGGCTTGGTTACAAACATTGGCTTGCAAATGCGCTTATAAGATGTCCAAATCCTTCCATCCACCACCACCACCTCCGGCGCCCCCGGGGAAGCCAGAGTCCCGGCTGGTTGGGCTCGAACCTGCGGCGCCGAAGCTCGATATCCAGGCACTTGGAGGGTTTGGCGTTGACACGGCCGCCAAGGCGAAAAGGAGAGCTGGCACAAAGGACGCACGGAGCTGGGGAGGGGTGGGGGGGACGCTGGGAAGGGAGGGGAGGCGACGCTCCCAGAAATCGGTAGCTGCTCTGCCGAGGGGTGGGGAGGGGAAAAGGGTGGGGAGGGGGGGAGATGATGTCTCTCCTTGGATCTCGGCTCTGACTTACATTTCTGCCCCGAGAAAAGAAGGGGGGGGGTGGGGAGAAGAGGAAAGGGTGAAGCGAGGAACAGAAAGCGAACCTCAAAGAGGAGAGAAAAGAGAGCTTTGGGCAGGTGCAGTGTGAATACCCCCTTTCAGCTACACTGCATGCTGGAGACTGGTTGGGCTAGTACTGCTGCAGCTCGACTTCTTGGTGGGTGTGTTAAATATTATGTGCAAGCCATGAATCCAGCCTCCCAGACGTCATAGTTAAGAGATTGGCTAAAAAAACGCTACAGTGATAGTAACAGGAAAGCCTCCACCAA
>JAJPUD010001799.1:358793-368793 GCA_023553655.1 Myrmecobius fasciatus | reverse complement strand
TCTTTCCACGAATTGATCTATCCTTAGGAAATACAAATTAATCTTACTATTATTAGCCTTAGCAAAGAAAGATTAAGTCTCCCTGGGAAATGAACATAAAAATAAAATAATAATCTTGTATTTGTTTTCTAGTTTTGAAATGCCTTTGTTTGGGGTTTTTCACACCATTGAAGCATATTGGAAAAACAGTCTATAGATTCTGAGCACCTGAATTTAAATTCTACCTTTAATCCTACTAACATGTAATATGATTTTGTCAGTCATTTAACTTCCTTAAAACTCAAGATGGCCTCTGGGGTCACCTTTATTTTTAAATCTATGATCATATAGTGTATATGGCATTGCTCTTATCATAATAGTGTATAAGCAAGAATTGGCTATCACCAAAACAGAAACACAGAAATCATTAAATAAAAAGAAGTGTTACCTTGTTGATAATAGTGCAGTGAAAAGGGCACTGGACTTGGACATAAAAGACTTGAATAATTTGTAAAGGCTCTGCCACTAATTGGATGTGTGAATGGACAAATTCTGTCATCTCTCTCAGGCCTCTGTAAAATAAGGAGATTGGAAAAAACAACTTAAAAGATTTCTTCTAGTTCTCAAGTTCTACAAATAAGCAAACATACTCAATATGGAACTGATAGAAAATGAAAAACAAATATTCCCATAGATGAACTCAAACCTGTATAAGATAAGCAACTGTCAAATAAAGCAGTACAATTACAAGATGAGTGTTTTAATTGAAGAAGGAAGAATTAGTTGGTTATATAGTTGGAATTTGACTGGGAAACAGGGACAGACTGGAAGAGTTGAAGTGATAATCTGCTCAAAAGGAAGAAATATGGTTACTATATTTTAAAAAATAATTAGGTTTTACAAATCCTCCCCATTCCTAAGCATGTAGCATGTATAGAATTATTTAGTCTCCTAGTTATTTGCCAGTATCTTGTAGTCCATATAGGAGATAGATTCCCTATTGATGAAAAGGTTTTTCAGAAACTTTTAGTTATAGGTAACATTTTGCTGATGGCATTGAGTTCTAAAACATTACAGAGCCTTCTTAATGTCATCTGAGGTTACTAAAAAATAATTGACCTAGCCATCTACTCAGAAAAAACAAAGTGGATGAAGAACACTTTTTTTTTTTACAATATGCTATTACAATACTTAAATCAATTTCCTAGTTACTTCCTAAAAAATCATAATGTAGTTACTATGTCACCAATGGACCTCCACCCCACCTTCTTCCTTTATTCAACTTCTCTTTTGCAGCACAGAATCCTTAAATAAGACTACAGGTTTCCAAGATTCTTATGCTCCCAGAGCCCATCCTTAGACATTGTCCTATAATATGTTCTTTCCCTTCCCTGTGCATGGTTTAACATGTCCCTCCTCCTAGATAACAAATTTACATTTTGTTATTGTTTAATTATTTTTTCAGTCTTGTTCAGTTCTTTATCACTCCTTGTAAGGTTTTCTTGACAAAGATACTGGTTGGTGTGCCATTTCCTTCTCCAACTCTCTTTACAGATAAGAAAATTAGGGTCAAGTGACTTGCCCAAGGTCACACAACTACTAGTGTCTGAGGCAAGATTTCAACTCTAGTAGATGAATTCTCCTGATTTCAGGCCATGCATTCTATCCTGTCCATATCTATTATGTATCTAGTTATCAATTTGCATTTCACCTAAGGCTGAAAATGCATTCATCCAAAGGAATGACTAATCTGTGAATTTTAGACTATGGTAGTAGAGATGTTAGAATATTTCATATTTGTCTACACTTCATTTTCTTGCATTCCCAACCATCTGGCACTAGGCAATGTTGATGGGAGCTATAAGAATCTCCTGAAAATGGTCACTGCCTGTGTTTCTTAATCTAAAATATATGTATTCACTTGCTACCCTCTTTCTTACTAACCAGAGCAATTTATTTTCCTGAGAATAAGTTAGCATCTAGCTGTGTGGTTTCATTAGAGGGACTTTATGTAACTTCTGAGTGTTACAGAGGTTGTATTTGGGGATAACAGAGCTTTAGGCCACTTGTTTATTCCTCATGATTTACATGGATGAATCAAATTAAATCAAATCAAATTATTCCACAGAGTAACTACAACCAACCAGGCAGAAAGAGCTTGCTCAATATTAGAATAATACCTGCCACTTATATAAAGCTTTGTCATTTTCAAAGTAATTTCATATAGGCACTCTGAATTTCAGTGACTTGCTTGTCCAAGGTCACTCAGCTAATATTAGGCAGAATTAGGACTAATGAGTCAGGTCTCTAGCCTAAAGTTAGATAGTTATTCTATTATCCCAGATGGTCTGATTGTATTACTATGCTTTTCTGTGTTGTAATCAGGAAACAGTCAGTTCTACAAAGTATCTTCTCCTTCGAAAGGTACTATGATACAGAAGGTAAAAGAATTTGAAGTCAGTAAGACCTGGATTCTAATCCTGCTTCTGACATATAATTTAGCTGTGTGATCTGTGGGCAGTTGTTTAACTTCTCACTGTCCCTGACAACTCTGTTCATAAATTATAGATGAGTTGCTAATCTGCATGGATAGAGAATTTCTACACTGCAAATTCTGAAATCACAAGTTTGGACAAACACAACAACAGCAACAAGCCTATTGTATCTCCAAACTTCCCCTTCCTATTCTCAGCAAAACAGTGATCTCTTCTTTTGCATGCTCAAAAATTGTCATATTTCTGGAAGGGATGTAGGAGGTCATCTGATTTAATCTCATTCCACAAATTAGGAAAATGAAACCCAATAGAAGAGCTAGGATTCAAATGCAGCTTCTTCTGCTGCTCCCCACTGTTGCTATTGCTATTTAGTCATGTTTGACTGTGATCCCTTTGGAGTTTTCTTGGCAGAGATGCTGGAGTCATTTTGTTATTTCCTTCTTCTGTTCAGTTTACAGATGAGAAACTGAGGCAAACCTAGGAGCACATAGCTAGTGTCTGAGGTCTAATCTGAATGCCCAGAGGCAGGCTGACTCCCTGACTCTATGACTCCCTCTAGCTACTCTTTTTACCCAAGTCTGAAAATGCATTCTTCTCAAGGAGTGAATTTCAGACTATGGTGGTAGAGTTATTTCGGGATGCCTCATGTCTATATACTCTCAATTTTCTAGGTGCCTTATTAGTACCTTGATAATCCTACTTTGGGGCTGCTAGGTGGTACAGTGAATAGAGCACTTGTCCTGAAAGTCAGGAAGAGTCATCTTTCAGAGTTAAAATCTGTCTACCTGGGTAAATCACTAAATTCTGTTTGTGTTAATTTCCTCATCTATAAAATGAATTGGAGGATGAAATGGCAAACCACTCCAATATCTCTGCCACAAAAACCACAAAATGTAATCATAAAGAATTGGATGCATTTAAATATGAATGAACAACAACAAAAACAACCCTACCTCTGAAAGTTCTCTGTTCAAATAATTGGACAGAGACCTGGCCTGGACAAAAGCTTTTGCCTGGCTTGTCCAAAAGTTCTTTATTACAAGCATTGGGGGCTATGTGATGCCCCACACGATGAAGATATTCCCTTGATAAAAATTTCACTCCCTGCTTTCTGTCAGATGGAAGCCTGATGGAGAACAGTTGATGTCTTTTGTGATGTAGCTAGAGATTGTAGATTGAATCTCAGGACAACTTTCCCAAAAAGTTTTGAAGTGTGTGGACTAAAGAGAGTGTTGACTTTTAGGATCTTTGATAGGGAACACAGTAAAAGGAAACCACACACACACACACACACACACACACACACACACACACACACCCCAAAACCCCAGACACTTGAAAGGAGATCACAGGCTTAGACGGAAGTTTAGAGTTATGTTAAAATGGAATTGCTTTATAGAGGAAAATGAGTCCCAGAAAGACAAAAAGGATTGCCTGAAGCTTATGAATTCCTTAGTTTTATCAAATGACTTTTTTTTTTTTTTTTTCTCTTTCCAATCTTGGTGTTCCAAGAGTGGCTCTCTGGATAGAGGAGATAGAAAGTATATATTTAGGGAAAAGGTTATTATATATATATATATACTTGTCAAGTTGTCTTTTACAAATTTAATCTCTCCCTATTTCCATGTCAGTCCTTCTTTCTTTCCTTCCTTCCTTCTTTCCTTCTTTTCTTTCCTTGTTTTTTTCGAATGAAGATAGTTTGTCTAGTACAATTTGTTCTCTCTTACTTGGAAAATCATGCTTACAGACTAGGGTACAGAATTTTTCTTCTTGGTGAATTCAACTGAGTCATATTAAGATTCAATTTGTGACCTTGACTGACATAACCCTGCAATCTAATCAACTAATCTCATCAATTTGGCATAACTCCTGCCTAAAATGAATTCATCTTTTCCAACTGACTTTGATTGTGGCACCTGTGCTCAGGGGTTAGCTGATAAATATTTTCAAACAGGCCCTTTAGGGAAAGATATATGCAGACCATACTTTTAAACTTAATCTGAATAATTAACATTTTCCCCATCACTTTCTTAAGCCTAAATCAATGAATAAAACAATAAAATAAGCACTGATTTTTAGTATTTGATGAATTCTGAAATGTAACTTCTCACACTGAAAATTTAATAATCAGCTCTACTCTGATGGTTCTATCTTCCCAGTGTTAGGTGATATTCCCACCCTTTCCCAGAGATAAGATTCAGAAAGAGCCTCTTTTTTGAATGGAATGAACAGAATAAAAAATCCAAAGAATAACATATGTTTTCAGTCTCTCCATTTGATTTTCCCTCTTTTATCAGCTCTAGAGATAAGAGTGCTTCAGAGATAATATCATTGTAATGGGTTCTTATTGACTTGTTTGTGTATCAGCATGACAGTTGATATTTAACTGGGTCCTGAGTAAGTTATTAAACTCTTTCAAAGACTCACTGGTATCATCAGTCCAAGTAAAACCAGTACAAGGGAGTCAGGAGCCTTTTTGAAGTGGTAATGCTATTATCCTACTGTGCAAGCCATATGGGCAGCCATCTCCTGATCTTATTTGAGTTCTAGGAATACTCTTAATACCCCATTTGTCATTTACCAATATGAAATTCCATAATTAAAGATGCACCCCTTTGGTCCCAAACATCAGAAGTAGATGTTATTCTAGTATAGAGACTAAAATGGAAGGAAGAGAATAAAGATTGTCTCCTGCACAATTGTAGCTAGAATTAGTCCTTATAGAGCCAAGACATAGTATCTTATATTGTTAAAGATGGAAGGGATCTTCTATAATGATCACTATAACCCTCTCATTTTACAGATAAAGGAACTGAGGCCCAAAGAGGTAAAGCCATTTACCCAAAGTTGCAAGCAAATAAGCTTCAGATCTGATAAAAGAACCCAAGTATCCTGAATGCTACTTTAGTGTTCTTTTCCAAGTTGCCTCATTTATTTGAAAGCTGCCAAATCAAGGACAGAATACTAGGAAGGTTGGACATGTAGGGCTTCAATTCAAGAAAAATTTAAGAATGAAACTGCAGGAAATATAAAATTTAGACAAGATATAGTTTCTGCTCTGATGGAGATTATAGCTTTTTAAAGGAATATGATAGATAAATGAGAAATCATGGTATAAAAAGAGCTGGCCTCAAAACTAGGAAGAACTGAGTTCAAGTTCAGCCTTTGTAATCTGATGTAGTTTAAATATATGCTATTCTTTTAAATATATTTCCATATTTGTCATGTTGTGAAAGAAAAATCAGATTAAAAGGGGAAAAAACCCACAAGAAAGAAAACCAACCAACCAACCAACCAACAAAAAGGTGAAAATAGTAGACTTCAATCCCTATTCAGTCTCCATAATTCTCTGGATGTGATTGGCATTTTGAATCCCAAATCTATTGGAATTGCCTTGAACCACCTACATTGTTGAGCCAAGTCCATCACAGTTAATTATCACATAATCTTGTTGTTAATATGCACAATGTTCTTCTGGTTCTACTAACTTCCCTCAGTTCAATTAATGTAGGTCTTTTTTTTTTTCTTAAATCAGCCTGCTCATCATTTCTTATGCAACAATAATATTACATTACTTTCATGTACCATAACTTATTTAGCCATTCCTCAACTGATGGGCCTCCACTCAATCTCCAATTCCTTTATGCAAAGTTTTCTTGAAGGCAGATGGAGGTATGTCTCTAGAACTGGGGCGAGAAGCCAAGGCCTTAAAGATAAATTGTGCATTTGCATAGGGGTGACGATTGAAACCACTGGAGTAAATAAGATTGCCAAAGGAGACAGTGAAGAGAAAGTTAATAGTAGAACCTTAGTGAATAAGCACCTACTTTAAAGGGCTGATTACAGATGAAGAACTAGTGAGGGGGTCAGAGAAGGAACTAAGAGAGATGCAGGAGAATCAGAAGAGTGTAGCATCCCTGAGGCCAAAGAAGGAGAAAGTACCCAGATGGATTGGGTGATGAATTGTGTCAAATATTGCAGAAAAGTCTAGAAAAAGACAAATAGAAAATGAACAATGAATCTGGTCATTAGGAAATCATTGGATGTTTGAGCAAACAGTTTCAGTGAAATAATATAGTAGGAGTCACCAAACAAAAGATTGAGGAGAGAGTAGATAGAAAAAAAAAAAAAAAGTAGAGGTAAAAACCAAAAAACCAAAAACAAAACCTCACAATTTCATCCTCTAAAATTCTTAATCCTAAAAGGGTAGAAAGAGATTGGAAAGATCAAGAGAAAAAAAATATTTTTTTCTAAAATAGTAAAAACCTGATTGCACTTATAAGTAGATAAGGAAATTGTAAAGAAGGAAAAAGATTAGGAGTTAGAGAGTAGGAGATAAAAGATTACCTAGAAGTAGTGAGGGCCTAGCTGAAGTCATACGTCATCAATTCAAAATGAACTAAAGCAGTTCAATTTTTAGCCTTTGTTCACTGACAAAGTAGAAACCCAGGAGCAGAAACAGAGTAGTCAACTGGCAGACTAGGAATGGCGGAAGACCTTTGGGAGGTAAGGAATTCTAAGATGATCAATAATGAATTATTTTAGTATGGGATCATAGAGCTAAGTCCTGGGTCATTGAGGTAAATGGAATTTAGGCGGTGAAGAGAGAGATTAAGAGAACAATTGGAAAAGGGGAAAGGAACCAGCATTTATTGATTGCTTACTATGGGGCAGGAATTGTGCTAAGCACTTTACAAATAACTCATTTGATTGTCGCAGCAACCTGATGGGGTAGGTGCTATCATTATGTCAACTATACAGTTGAAGAAACTGAGGTTATATACCTAGGGTTAAATAGCCAGTTAGTGTCTGAATACTAGGGACTGGAAATTGTTTTGTGTGAGTGAAGGAATAGTAGAAATGGAAGAAAGGCAGGTTTTGGTTAGAGTGAAAGCTCAAAGTTCAATATATTGGAGGTGGTAAAATTCAGTGGAATGGCTGACTTTTAGTTTGGATTATGTTATCATGGGGCCAAAGTAGGGGTAGGAGTAAAGAATTGAGGTTATTATTGGAGTTGAAGAGATTGAGATATTGTGGGATCAAGTTATCAGAGGCATCATTGACATGAATTGGGAAGTCCCTAAGGATAGAAAGAGGGGAGAAGGAGAAAGGGAATAAGAGAAAAGGGAAATGACATAGAAAGGAACACTTTGAACCAGGTGCTAGTTATAAAAGCAAATAAACTTTTTTTCTGGTTCAGTTGCCCTAGAATTTCAGCTTTTTCATATGGAGTGCTTCCCCAGATGTGTGCTTAATGCTTATTAAATAGTGTACTTTTGGCCAGATCCTCCCCATCTCTCCATGTTTATTTAGAATATTTTGTCTGTTACCTGGAATTCAAGATTGGGGGGGAGGACTGAAAAAGGAGATGCTGGAAACTACCCATGATCCCAGAGTGTAGAACAAGGAATTAGCTGCCAACAAACCTTAGACGCCCACGACTGTTTTTGTCAGCAGGCAGAGAGAACTCCTCCAACCCACCTTCTGGATGGCAAAATGGAAAACTCTAGTTGCAGAACCAGATTTTTAAAAATAGGCTTTTTAAATCCTTGTATTGAGAGGGAACTTTAAGAGGTTATTTACTCCAGCCTCCCTTCTCCAGTAGAAAGAACACTAACCTTTAAATCCCAATCCTAAACTTATGAACTGTTTGAACTTGAAAAAATTCAGTTATTTGAACTTTGTAAAAGGAACAAAATTACTCACCAATCCTATCTACTCCTAGGATTGTTGAAAGGATCAGAATGGACAATGATATAAAAGCTCTTTTTAATTTTTTTAATTATTAAAGCTTTTTATTTTCAAAATATATGGATGGACAATTCTTCAACATCAGCCCCTACAAAACCTTGTGTTTCTATTTTCCCCTCCTTCCCCATACCCTCCCCTAGATGGCAAGTAATCCAATATATGTTAAACATGGTAGTCCAATATATGCATATGTATTTATACAATTATTGTGCTGCACAAAAAATCAAATCAAACCAGTAAAAAAAGAAAAAAAAAGAAAAAAGAAAGCAAAATAAAATGCAGGTAAACAACAACAAAAGAGTGAGAATGGTATGTTCCCACTGTCCTCTCCCTGGGTGTATATGGCTCTCTTCATCATTGAACAATTGGAACTGGTTTGAATCATTTCATTGTTGAGGAAAGCCATGTCCAGCAGAATTGATCTTTCTAAATGTTATCAATATAAAGGATAAGAGGGAGTAGCTAGATGATCCAGTAAATAGATTGCCCAGTCTGGAGTTAGGAAGAGTTTCATATCTGGCCTTTGATACTCTGTGATCCTGTGGAAGTGATTTAATCTCTAACTCAGTTTCCTCAGTTGTAAAATGAAGATCATAGTAACACCTACCTCCCAGGGCTATCATGAGGATCTACTGAGATAATAATTGTAGAGTGCTTAGTGTGGTACTTGGCACATAGTAGAAACTATATAAATGTTAGAGAGCTACCATTATTCACTGTGGTATTGTAAAACAATCTCTGATTTAAAAAACATAGAATTTGGGTTCCAATTCCAGCTCTGACCTTGTATAATATTGGGAAGATTCCTTAGTCTTTAGTGGCACCAAATTTCTCATGTGTAAATTTGAGGGGCAGGTGAACTAAGTGATTTCTTTGGTCATTTCTAGCTCTAGACATAATTTTAAGGTTATTGGGAGAGGAGGAAAGGGGTTCATAGTGAAAAGAATAGGAGGGAATATCAGGATTGACTAAGGAGCAGTCCAGAAAGAAGAGGTCAGGTTACAAAGATATACTCTATTTAAGATTGGGGTTCTTTTAACTTTGACTATATTAAGTTTAAAAGTTTTTGTACAAACAAAATCAATGCAGACAAGATTAGGAGGGAAGTAATAAATTGGGAAATCATCTTTACATTTAAGGGTTCTGATAAAGGTCTCATCTCTAAAATATATAGAGAATTGTCTCATATTTATAAAAATTCAAGCCATTCTCCAATCAATAAATGGTCAAAGGATATGAACAGACAATTTTCAGAGGATGAAATTAAAACTATTTATAGTCATATGAAAAGGTGCTCCAAATCACTGTTGATCAGAGAAATGCAAATCAAGACAACCCTGAGGTACCACTTCACACCTGTCAGATTGGCTAAAATGACAGGAAAAGTTAATGATGAATGTTGGAGGGGTTGTGGGAGGGCTGGGACACTGATGCATTGTTGGTGGAGCTGTGAACAGATACAGCCATTCTGGAGAACAATTTGGAGCTATGCTCAAAAAGCTATCAAACTGTGCATACCCTTTGACCCAGCAACATTTCTATTGGGCTTATATCCCAAAGAAATCATAAAGGAAGGAAAAGGCCCCACATGTGCAAGAATGTTTGTGGCAGCCCTTTTTGTAGTGGCTAGAAACTGGAAATTGAATAGATGCCCTTCAATTGGAGAATGGCTGAATAAATTATGGTATATGAATATTATGGAATATTATTGTTCTGTAAGAAATGACCAGCAAGATGATTTCAGAGAGGCCTGGAGAGACTTACATGAACTGATG
>JAJPUD010001799.1:333889-358393 GCA_023553655.1 Myrmecobius fasciatus | reverse complement strand
GGGGTGGGGAGTTGGGGGGAAAAATTTGTAACGGAAAGCTGTGTAAGGGTTATTGTTGAAGAATTACCCACACATATGTTATGCAAATAAAATAAAATAAAAAAAAGATTGGGGTTCTTTACTTAGGGTTTTATGATTTTATTTCAATGCATCTGACTTTCCTTTAACAATATATGTTTTATCTTGCATATTAACAAGATTATTTTGAGAAGGAGTTCATCCATTAGCTTCCCCAGACAGAATCCAGAACATGAAAAGTTCTTAAGAGTTTTAAACTCAATTTGAGGGCTAGCCTAGGATAGAGCTTACATTAAGACAGACTCCTTTGGCACCTGTATTTTGAAGTGGGGAAGAAATGTGTTTTTTTGTTTTTGTTTTTTTGTTTTTTTGCTTTTTGCTGAGGCAATTGAGGTTAAGTGACTTGCCCAGGCTCACACAGCTAGGGAATTTTAAGTGTCTGAGATCAAATTTGAACTCAGGTCTTCCTGACTTCAGGGCTGGTGCTCTATCCACTGAGCCACCTAGCTGCCCCAATGTGCTTCTTTCTTAAGAGAAGTTATAATCTGTGTCTGCTGAATGAAAGAAAAGGCACATGGAAGAAGGAAGACCTGAATTGAAATCCTGCCTCAGACATTCACTGCAAAATCTTGGGGAAATCATGACTTTTAAGACTCAATTTTTTATTCTGTAAAATGGGGATCATAATATTACAATCTCACAGGATTTTTGTGAGGATCAAATGATATAGTATTTGTAAAGATCTTTGCAAACCTCAAAGTGTTATATAAATGCTTACTTTTATTATTATATTGCTATTACAAATCTGTCTACATCATTTCCTTACTCAAAAAATTTCTGTCGCTGCTATTAAATCTAGAAAAAAATATACAAACTTCTTATCCTTTTATTTCAAATTCTCTGTTATCTGAACCCAACTTACTTTTCCAAACCAATTATTTTTTCACTATTTTCTTCCCTTCATGCACTCTTCCTTCCAGTCAAAGTAGACATTTAATAGTTCCGTGATATCATAGGGAAGCCAAATGGTATACTAGAGTGCTGGCTCTTTAGTATGGAAGACTTATCATCTTGATTTCAAGTCTTATCTCAGATATTTACTAGTGATGTCACTTAACTCTATATCTAAATTTCTTCACCTGGAAATGAGCTGAAATTGAAAATGACAAATTATTACAGTATCTTTGCCAAGAAAACTCCAAATCCACAATTGAAATTATTGAATAAAACCATTGCCATTCTCTCTTCCATATCCATCATTCCCACAAGCTGTCCCTTTGGTCTTTCCAGAAAGTATTTCCTCATTTCTCAGTTGAAATCCTTCTCTTTCTTCAGTCCAGCTGAGGGGATACCTCAGAAACACCGTGGTGCAGAAGATAGGACTTATACTCAGAAATAACTGGGTTTAAATCTAACCTCAAATCCTTACTAGAGGTGCTATCTTGCTTAAGTCTGCACATCCTTTCTGTGACTAATGTGACTAATAAAATGAGGAGATTGAATTTAAGCTCTAACTCTATGACCTTTCTTTGATCCTTCCAGGTAACAGTTTTTTCTTTTCAAATTTTCATAGGGAACTTTGGATTTCTCTCTTGCCCCTTATGGGAGCTGAATGAATAATAATAATAGTTAACATTATTATTATTATAGGACTTACTATATGCAACTGATTAAGTGCTTTCCAATTAGTATCTCATTAGATTCACATAACACCCTTGGGAGGTAGGTGCTATTATTATCCCCATTTTGCAGATGAGGAAAATGAGGTAAATAAAGATTGTGACACTCAGAATCACATAGCTAGTAAGTATCTGAGGTCTGATTGTTAGTGTTTTAGAAACCCTGAGAGATTAACCAGATTTTGAATCTCCTCAGTTCTCTTTCTATTCAATTACATATCTAGTTCAATTTCTGTTTTTGTGAGAAAATTTTATTCAATAGTGGAAATTGTGAGAAAACTTTATTGCATTGCTTGAACCTAACCCTTCATAGCTAGGAGGCTGGATTATCTTTATCTGCTGTTTAGAGACCTTAACTAAGGACTTAGGTATACAGACCAGAAACTTGGTCAGATCCAAAGAATAATATGAGGAGTTTTCTCATAATTATACATTTCAAGCAATTATGTGTCTTCTTTGAAAACTAGCCCATTAACAGTCAATCAGTTATTGTTTCAATGTTCTTTTGATTAAATACTGTCAATGGGAGGGTGTGAGTAGAGTGGGACACATTTTTTTTCTGATTTCAGAGAATTGCACTTTTTTGCTTTCCCCTTTACAACTTGGAAAGTTCCTAATCTTTCTTCCAAATAGAAATCAGATTACTCAATTTTGTATCTTGGTTACTTTTTTTTTTTTTTTAATAATTGTTCTTATTTGATTGCTTTTAAAACAAAAATCTGTCTCTCTTTTCTTTGGACTAAGAAGTCCATTGGCTTGCTAATTATGTCTGTTTTGCTAATAAATTATATAGTTTGGATTATTTCTTCAGTTGTTATATACCACGCCCTCATATTCTTTCTTTCATATTTTTGAGGGGACTTGTGATTTCTTCAAAATGGGGAATCCTCAGGAAATTCCTTTCAGCAATGCTGATTCAGCAGTTATCTTTTGACTTCTAGTATTGGAGAGTTTTTAGAGATACTGAAGGGCAAAGAGACTTGTCTAACATCACTCAATCTTTTTATGCCAAATCCAAATTTTTCTTATTTCAAAACTGGCTTTATATCTACTATTCTGCTAGGTCTCATTATTTTTTGAGTTGTTTGTCCTTTGTTTTCATAAAAGACCAATGGCATCTTGTCTTGACTTGTGAATGAATTGGATTTAAGTGATGGATGTACACTTTTACAAAATCATCAGTCTCACTCTTTCCCCCAGACTGAATTTGTCAATTTGACTGGAATTTGTCAAATTCCAGTGACAAAAATCAGGACCACTGCTGATGTCCTGAAATGCAGTGTATGACCTGAGCCTTTTCAAAGGCTGACCATTGAAAGCTCTAAGAGCTTCACAGAATCTGCTTCAGCTGCCCCCATGGCCATCAGAAAAAAATAGTTTTCATCCTTAGGAGAATTATTTAGATATTAGACACCCCCCCACACAATTCACCAACAGGTCTTGAGACCTGTTGGTTACTCTCAACTTTTAATCTCTCTGCCAACATGGTTTTATTGCGATGTGGCTGCTGTGCATTCTACAGCTTCTTAGAGCCACAAGAGTTGAGTGAGAGGTGGACACCACAGGTAGATGAGCCCAGAAAAGGCTTGGCAAGCCCTCACATTGAAGTATTTTATACCCCGTAACTAGTACCCCATAAACCCCATTCTTTATGTAATCAAAATCTGTGCACCTCTCGTGTCATAACCAACACATAATATGCTACTTGAGAGATGGGATCATGTCAGCTTTTTATCTTTAGTGTCTTGCCCATTATTGCTACTTGTGAGGGGTGCTCTGGAGTTAGTTCCTACCAATCTTCAGCAGTTACATTTTTATTTTGGGTATTTACATGGGGGTATCAGGTTTGCAAGCTATTCGTTCATGACTACCTTACGTTCTTCAGTTGAAGTTAAGGTTATCAGTCTTATAAATGGGCATAAAAGCCTATATTCTTTAGGATACCAGAAAGATATCTTGAATCAAATACCCATTAACTATGCTAGATTATTTCTAAGGTCTCTTCCAGCTAGATTTATGAAAGAGTGGAAAGAAAAACATAAACACATTTGAGGCACAAATTATTTATGCCTTTATATATGTAATAAGAGGTATTATAGGGTAATGAGAAGGTGGCAAGTCATCAAGGTCCACATTCTAGCCTTAATTGCCCCTCTGTTTGGAGGATGTGGGACAATTTGGTTAATTTCTCAGTGCTTCTAAAACACTTAAAAATCAGACTCTTACCAACTGTGTGACCCTAGATGAGTCACTTAATCCCTGATTTCCCAATTTTCTTCATCTGTAAAATGGGGATAATAATAGCACCTACCTCTCAGGGCTATTGTGAGGATCAAATGAGATAATAATTGTAAAACACTTAACACAGTGGCACATAGTGCTATTATTATTGTTGTTGTTGTTGTCATTGTTATAATTAAAATATTGCAGAATAGTTGCCAACTTCATTGATGAGGAAAATTTATTAAGCCAGGAGCTCCTTGTAGCGATGAAATATCAGGTCTGGACTACAAAAAAAGTGGTAAGATAAACTGCTCTGTTTTTTAAGTCTTTTTCCTTATTCAATGATGCTCTTCTCATATTCTAAATTCCAGGCAGGCTGGACTATTTGTCATTCCCAATTTCATTTTGTTTTCAATTCAGGTTGCCCCCACACAGGGGAACATGCTTCCTCCTCCTTTCTACTTAATGAAAGCTTTCTTTTCCTTTGAGGCTAAGCTCTGGGATTTCCCTAGTGAAAGTGATTGCCCCTCCTCAGATTTCCTTATGACCCAGGCAATATGCAGATGGTCGTCTGAGAAGCCAGATGTAAGAAAGGATGTTTTCCTTGTGGGGTTGGGGTTAACCCATCAAGGCAAAATCAGAAAACCAAGGAATTTACTAGTTCAACCAGTTCAGCCCATATGAGAGGGTGCCTGGAAGTAAGGAAGGCAGCTCTATTGGCTGCTTAAAAGTTACCCTGTGAATCCTACAGGGAAACTGAGTCCCTGTGCTCTTGAAACTCCAAAAAAGCCTTTGAAGTGATCAATTAGGAGAAGCGGGCTGGCATGATTGAGCAAGTCATCTCAGGGAAAAAAAAAAAAAAAAAGCTCCAGCCTCATCCACTTCCGAAGATATCTGTTCAGCAAAGCTAGTCTACCCTCTAATTAGGAGGCTGGCAAATGCATCATAGGAAAAACTTCCCCAGTTATTGAGTCTATAACAGCTACCTCCTGCACCTTCCTCAGGAAGTCGATTATTCAAGCTACAGGAAATGATGGAGTGGGATATGGTCATAGGCCTGGTGAGCTAAATGGGTCTTAAGGGGCCAGTGCCCCCAGGTCCTATTTTAGAATGCATGCTACAGACTGTGAATTCCCTCCCTTTGCTTGACAAAATCTGATCACAGTGTAGGGATGATTCTGAATTCTCAAAAACTCTTCTAACAGAGTACCAAAAGGTCAGGCCTTCCCCACCTCCTAAGCTGGAAAAGCCCAAAGTTTAGGCCTAGAATTGGACTGTCATCCAATTGCATCCCTTCCCACAAACTATGCTTAAGCATTATGTGCAACATTTGTTCAGCATTCTGTCCCGTCTAGCTGGGGATCATCTCCAATCCTCCTGATTTATATCTGGTCACTAAACCCAGATGGTTCTGGAGGGGAAAGTGAGGCAGGTGACCTTGCACAGCCCTCCCTCACTTAAATTTAATTCATTTGCAGGTCACAGCATCACTTTCTTGATGTCATGGTTCTATTTGAGAACAAAGGACAAACAACCAGCCTAGCTAAAATTCAAAAAGTTCATCCCCAGGAAGTTAGCTACTACGGGATCAATTGATTTTTTCCCTCCAACACAGCAACAAATGCCCATCTACAACAAGGGATGTTAAAACCTCAGCCTCACATAATCCTCCCCCATTTCCATTTTTGATTGCCTCACTTCTAGATTTGCTAGGTGGTACTATGAATAGTGTACTGGGCCTACGGTCATGAAAACCTGAGCTTAAATCTGGCCTTAGGCACCTTTTAGCTGTGTGACTCTGGACATATCTGTTTGCCTTAGTTTACTCAACTGTAAAATGAGATTATAATAGCATCTACTCAGAATATATAATAGCAGGATTGTTGTGAGCATCAAATGAGTTAACATTTGTAAAAAGCACTTAGCCCAGTGCTTCTCATCTATTTATTATTATTAGCAGTATTATTAGTTGGTTGTTCCTCGTTCTTGAAGAGGACCAAAATGACATTATTATGTTAGAGTCAAGTAATAGCTTGTCCAGCTGTAGTTGATCAGACCAATATGAGCTGTGAATGCTCTACCACAGGTTAGGCACAAAAAGCCATATGAACATTTGGATTGGATTCTCTAAATTTGCACATCTCAAGCTCTTCAATTCTGCTTTTCTCAGAGAACACAGCACCTTCTCTGATGAGGGCACACTACCATATTAGGTAGTCCTGTGCCAGTGTCTCCCATGTCATTAAATCAGTTCTAAAGGCTCAGGGGGCCTTTCCTTTATTCTTATAAGAGCCAAGGCAATGGAAACTGAATGCTGCCTTCTTACTACTTCTTTAGTGAACACAACTCTGGCCTTCTCCAGTCCTTAACTCCCCCAAGTCCTTCATTTTCCCAGTATTGTTTGGAAGTTTCCTTGACTGTTAATGAACCTTATTACATCTTTTATTTCCTTTCAGAGGGAAATTTAGCTTTTTTCCTAAGGGTACAGATACCTTTTAGCACCTTTTCTATGTTTGTTACACCCCCTAACACATAGGGACAAGAGGAAGTGTTGCCTTAAACAATTTTACTTGTAAAGGCTCCCTCTGCTACTTGTCACTCAGGAGTACTTCTTTAAAGTTTATTCCATCTTGTTTGTATCCAAAAGTAGTACCCCATCTCCCAAGATGGTATTACTGGGGTGTGGCCAATGTGCATGCTATAGCTTCTTGGAACCACAAGTGAGAGTTGGGTGAAAGGTAAAAACCAAAGATGAATGAACTGCCATGAAAAGGCAGTACTTGTCCTCCTTGAACATCCCCATAAACCTCCTAACACATAACAAACACTTATTAAATGTTTGCTGAATGACTATTGACAGAGTGATATCATTGATATAAGTGTGTGCATGTGTGTACACAGTCTGTAGCCTGGACTGGAATTCTTCCTCTGATACTTATCATCTGTATGACTATTTCCCATAATCTCTCTGTGCTTAAGATTCCTCACTGATTACATGGTGGAGAAGTCTAAAGGATGAAGCAAAATTGTTTTGGATTTTTCTGTAAAAGATAAAAATCTAGAACAAAGATTCGTAGGAGTAGATGGAGAAAATAGCTAAGGCATAGTAGTGAAATTCAGAAAAAGAAGGATGACTAATTTGGGCTCTTTCCCAAAAGGGGAGAATTTGCCATTGGAAGAAGGGCTTGTAGAGGTGGAAGGAGAAGGCAGCTAAGGCTTCTAAGTCATTCTAAGAATGATATCTTAGAACTAATTGGTTCCCCTCCCCCTGATTAGCACTAATAATGAATAAAGTCTTTTTTTTTTTCCTAAGGCATTTGGGGTCAAGTGACTTGCCCAGGGTCACACAGCTAGGGAATGTTAAGTGTCTGAAATTAGATTTGAACTCAGGTCCTCCTGACTTAAGGACTGGTGCTCTAACCATTGTGCCACCTAGCTGCCCCAAGAATAAAGTCTTATTTTTTTATTTTTTTTTAAATTTTATTTTATTTGCATAACATATGTGTGGGTAATTCTTCAACAATAACCCTTACATAGCTTTCCCCAAGAATAAAGTCTTAATGGAAAAGGCACAAATAGCAGAAATCTCTTGGTTGGGAAGACCTCAGAAAGGATGGTAGAGTATGAGCTTCTACCTGGAAACAGTTAAGTTGTGGAGAAGCAGGCTGGCACTAGAGGCATAGATTAGACCAAGGGAAGATGGGGATTAACTGAAAGAGGAGAGAAGGTGCTCCTGAAATAAACTTTAATAAGTTATGTTTTGTCTAAGACCATCTCTGTTTTCTCCCATTCTTCTCAGGCATCTAAAAGACAGAAATAAATAATCTCAAAATCAGTTTCCAAAGCAAGCCTCTTGTCCAAAATTTTTGTCTACCTCCTTCTCACCAGAGGAGAAATAAGATATTTTGATAGATTTATGACTTCATCAATGTGGTTTTTCCTTCTCTCTAAAGATGCTCACTATAACTCATCTAGGTTCACCCATTCTATGGGACTTTTGCAGATAAATTATCTACCCTTCCCCTCCGAGCCATGAATTGGTAGATTGCTTGATTTTTCTCTAGTGCTCTCAGCATTGAGTAGATACAAATGGAGTATATGAGAGTTCCCTGAGTTAAGTCATACATCTTTCTGATCATACACCTTTCTCATGACTTACTTTACATGTTTCTCTGTTATAATTCCTGGTGGGTAATGTGTTTGCTTCTCCATCACTCTTCATATAACTTTTCATTTTAATTCTTTTACAGTCTCAGAAGACTTGCATCAAGAAAATAGTCTTTTCTTGACTAATTCTGACAAAAGAGGTCTACCAAAGGGTGGAACAGAAGAAAATAGTTTATGTTTGGCCAGATATTTTTTGCTCATTTTCTATAGGCTTGCTCAAGTCAGGAAAGAAATTTTAGTCAGAGAATGGCTGCCTATTTGCAAATTGTCATGTCTTTGGAAATGAGTGATATATATATATATTTTCCTTCCTTAGAAATACTCTGAACTCTGTGAAGACAGGAACTTTGGACTTCTGTGTCTTTCATGGCCATTTATAGTCTAATAGAAAAGAACCCTGGATTTGGAGTCAAAGGACCAATTCTGCCTCTTTCATTATTTATTAGGTCTGTGATTTAAGTAACAAATCCCTTAACCTCTTTGGGACTCAATTTCCCCATCTGTAAAATGAAGAGGTTAAACTAGGTGCTCTCTAAGATGACTTCCAACTCTAATATATGATTTCATGATCAATGATACAGGACAAACAATAGCATGTAGCTAATATGGACTGAGTGTATGGGGAGGTAGAAGGTGAACTAAGTCTGAAAGGCTAAATTGAAGATGTATGATTGTAATAGGATACTAGAGAATGGGATACTGGCTATCTAGTATAATGGAAAGATCACTGGATTTAGATGTGGGTTCAAATCCTGATTCATCTATATACTATCTGTGGGAGTAAATCATAAATTCTTTCTAGATCTCAGTTTTTTCATTTTTAAAATGAAAGTGCTGGATGGTTCTTTCTAACTCTAAATCTATGATCTTTTAACAACATTCTGATCATAAAACATTCTTTTTAACTTGAGGGTTTTTTTAAAATTCCATTTATTTACTTTTAACATTCATTCTTTTTTAAATTTTTATTAAAGCTTTTTATTCACAAAACATATGCAGGGGTAATTTTTCAACATTGGCCCTTGCAAAACCTTTTATTCCAAATTTTCCCCTCCTTCCCCCCACACCCTCCCCTAGATTAACATTCATTCTTTAAAAATTTGAGTTCCAAATTTTCTGCAATTTTCCATTCTCTCTCTCATTCATTGAGAAGGCAAGCAATATATACCCATTATACATATAATAGTTCAAAAGTTTTTCATCTTCTTTGTTCCATGGACCTCTTTGGCAGTATTATAAAGTCTATATATCTCTCCTTGGACTTTTTTTTTTAAATTCATACTCTAAAAAATGCTAAATTTTGATGAAATGTTCATAAAAATAAAGCTATAATTTATTTCTTCCTTCCAAGTTTGTGTATTCTCTGAGTCCATGTACCCCAAGCCAAGAACCCCTGTTCTAGCTTGATAAATGTTGAACAAATAAATCCTGACTGAACCCTCAAAACAAAAAAGCAGTCATTGCATTTTGATAGGTCTACAATGCATTCTTTAAAAGAATTTTTTTTTTTGCTGAGACAATTGGGGTCATGTGACTTGCCTAGGGTCACACAGCTAGGAAGTGTTAAGTGTCTGAGATCACATTTGAACTCAGGTCCTCCTGACTTCAGGGCTAGTGTTCTATCCACTGCGCCACCTAGCTGTCCCTTCAATGCATTCTTTTAAATTTTTTCAAATATTTTATTTTTTCCAATTACATGTAAAATTTTTTTAACATTCATTTTTTTTTTAAATTTTGAGTTCCAAATGATCTCCCTCCCTGTTTTTCTCCCCCCCCCTTATTGAGAAGGCAAGCAGTTTGATAGAGATTAAACATGTAATGCAAAAACACATTTCCAAATTAATCATGTTGTGAAAGAAAACACAGACCAAAAAACAAACTCAAAAGTAAAGTTTAAAAATGTATACTTCAGTCTCCATTCATACTCCATCAGTTTTTTCTTCAAAGGAAGATAGCATTTTTCTTGGATCATTGTATTGCTGAGAATAGTCAAGTTATTCACAACTGATTATCATATACTATTGCTGCTACTGTGTACAATGTTCTAGTTCTGCTCACTTTGTATCAGTTCCTATAACTCTTCCAGGTTTTTCTGAAACCATCTACTTGTCATTTCTTATATTACATAGTATTCCATTACAATCATAACTTGCTTAGCCGTTTCCCAATTGATGGGCAACCTCTCAGTTTCCGATTCTTTGACGACACAAAAAGAGCTGCTACAAATATTTTTGTGCATATAGAGTCTTGTGATTTTTAAAAAAAAATCTCTTTGGGAGATAGATTGAGTAGTAGTATTCCTGGATCAATGAATATGGGCAGTTTTTTAGCCTTTAGGGAATAGTTCCAAATTCTATAATACATTCTTATTCTGACTCCACTCACCTTTCTGTGTGCCTCACTATAAGGTTAGGCTTCCCTAGCAGTGAACTTTACCCTCGAAAATAATTGAGGACACAAAAAGGAAGTTTCTCTTAGATGCCAGCAAACCTCCTTGAGTAGAGCTGCATCTGCACTCCCATGAATAGGAAGTTAAAGTTCTATGCATGCAAAATGGAATTGAACCTTTTGCGAATATTTGGCTTCTCCTAAGGTTTTATTCATAAAACCAGATGTGAAATAACAAAAAAGTTATCCCTGGCAGTTTAAAATACCAAAGGTAATTAATCCTCACCTACCCTCAGGGTATGAATTCACCTGATCTATTGTAAATCCAGAGGGTTTCAGGAGAATCCATCCTAAACATTTTTGTTGTATTTTGATTGTATCCTGATTCTAAGAAGAAACTAACAGAATCCTCTTGTATTATTTAGTGTGGTGCTAGCTGAAAACCTTCTCACCCTGCAGGGGAAACTTGCATTTTCCTTTTAATAGCTAGGAGAATGGGACTGCATTTTCAGTATTTCTATATATCTTCTTCTAACATTGTTTCATAACTTCTAGAGATGTGAAAAATGAGAGACAATAAAAAATAAACTGCCTGCAAAAAAGGCATTTCCATAAAAAAATATGAAACTCACTCAGCTAAGAGATATGCTGTGTTCTCCTCCAATCCCTTCCCATTAATACATTGATTCTACACTGGTCACAGCCAGTGTGTAACTTAAAAGTTTTAAGGAATTTCTCACAAATTTATGATCCATTTCCTGACTTGGTGCATTTTCACTGACTCTCACCCCATCCCTCCTTGCCTGGAATGCCCTCCTTCCTCACCTCTGACCCAGCTTCTCTGGTTATCTACTAGATTTAGTTCATATCTCACCTTATGCAGGGGCCTTTTTCTTTATTCTTTCTCCACTTCTGCTAGTGTTTTCCTTCTGAGATTACTGAAATTAGTTTTCATTAACTTTCCAGCTATCTTGGATGTACATAATTATTTGTAAATTGTCTTTCCCATTAGAATGTGAGTTTTTTAAGGGGATAACCCCTGCCTCTCTTTGTATCCAAAGTACAAAGCCTGGCACATGCCATTGTTGAGTCATTTTCAATCATGGATAATTCTCTGCAACCACCTTTTAGGGGCTTTCTTGGCAAAGATACTAGAGTGATTTTACTATTTCCTTCTCCAGGTTATTTTGCAGATGAGGAAAATGAGGTAAACAGGGTAAGTACTTGTTCGAGGTCACAGTAAGCATTTGATAAATGCTTTTTGACTGAGTTTCCTGAGGCTCAGAGAGATTAAAAAAAAAAAAGTTTATGGTCACATAGTCAGTGGTAGAGGTCAAATTTGCACCAAAGACTTCTTCACTTGACGTTCTCAATGTTCTTTCCACCATATCAGGGATTCTTTTTTTTTTTTTGGTCAACAAACCTTTATTTTTAAGTGACTATTATATGGCAGGCATTGTGCTAAACTGGGATTACAAATAGTGGCAAAAGATAGTTCCTACTCTCAAAGAATTCACATCTAATGGGGCAAACAACATGAAGAAAATTATGTACAAATGAGATACAGACAGGATGAATTGGAGATAATCAATAGAGGGGAGATATTAGAAAGGCTTCTTATAGAAGATGAGAGTTTAGATGGAACCTAAAGGAAGTCAGGTTAGTTAGGAAGTAGAGATGAGGAAGGAGAGAATTCTAAGTATAGGAGAAGTTGAAAATATGGATAGTCTAGAGATAGAATGTCTTGTATGAAAGACCAGTGGTGGAGTTTAGGGAAGTAAATCAAAAGATTAGAAAGGTAGGTGAGCTGGATTATTAAGGGCTTTAAATGTTAAAGAGGAGTAAAAGGGAAAGGGAACAAGCATTTGTTAAGTACCTATTATGTGCTTTATAAATATTATCTTATTTGATCTTTATAATAGTCCAGGGAGGTAGGTGTTATTATTATTAGACCCCTTAACTGATCCAGAATCAGATTCACAGATTTCCAATTTTACACTTAATCACTATGAGTCAGTTATCAAAATATTTTAAGAAATCACTTAGTCCAGGTAAAGAAACTATAACACACCCTAGGTGTGTTATGATATAAATCATATCAAGTTGTATTATTTTGTGATTAAAGACTGATGTGCATGAAAAAGGATAACTCTTTATAGTGGACACTGGCTGAATAAAGGCAGTAATTCTGGATAATGGCTGTGCAGCTGATTTAGAACTTCCAGACTTGTTTCTTTCCTAAGCAGAATAAATAGGGAGTATCTATCTAAAAGCCTGTGGGTAGAGAGGGTTACCCTCTTCAGAATATTTCTGTGATTGGAAGCCAATAGTGGGTTGTGGTCAGAGACCCAGAAGACAGTGCACATGGAGAGGCTCCTGATTAGAAGTTGGAATGAGGGGAAGTAAATGATCCAAATTTATAATTGGCACTAATTAGGAGAACTAGAGTTCTTTCCCAGGTCTCATGACTCAAAATACAGTTAGCTAGGTGATACAAGGGATGGAGTGCTAGGCTTGAAGTTTGTTCAAATTCAGCCTCAGACATTTAGTAGTTGTGTGATCCTGAGCAAGTAACCCAGTTTTCTCAACTATAAAATGGAAACAGATTCTGTTTTACACTTAAGGAAACTGAGGCAGGCAGTGTTTTAGTTACTTGCTCAGGGTCACATAATAAGTGTCTAAAGCTGGATTTGAATGCAGGTCTTCCTCACCCACAAAACCCTTACCTTAATCAGTATTTTATATACTTTCTCTCTCTCTCTCTCTCTCTCTCTCTCTCTCTCTCTCTCTCTCTCTCCCTCTCTCTCTCTCTCTCATTTTGATTCTGTAGAGTGCTTAACCTAGTACCTAGCACACAGTAGGACCTCAATAAAAGCTTGTTCTCCCCCCCCAGTCCTTTCTACTGCATTACACTATTCTCTCAAAAATACTTTAAAAATAGCAGCTCAAGAATAGCTGGCAATGATGAGAAAGTGGGCAGCATCACTGCAGATGCTATGCCATACTGAAACATAGGTTTCCAGGATTCATAGTTCTTTATAATGGGCTTCTTATGATCAAATGAGATCCTATTCTAACAAATACCAAGGCAACATACATTTCTGCATGACAAAAGAATATTGCTAAGCCCAGTAACTGTTTCTCAGAAATATTGATTGCCATAAAATTATAGTTCAATCAATGAATTTAGGCTAAACCTTGGGGTACAGACCTGCTAACAGAAGGATGCTGGCATTATCGATGATATTTCTTCCATTTCTGAGTTTATGTGAATCTAATTTTGGATCATTTTGGTGGTTAGATTAGTTATATCTGTATTGGCACACATAAAACTACATTATTGGGCAAATTAAAGGCAGAATGGTGTGGAAGTCAGGAAGATTTGGACAATGAAACCAAGAGTTAATCATTTTAACTCAAGAGTGCCTCTGACAATTAAGTGAGGCTAGAAATAGAATTATGCTACATTGGTTTTAGAAATCAAAGGGATCTTACAAGCTATCCCATTCAACTTTTTTTTTTTTGGTGAGGCAATTAGAGTTAAATGACTTGCCAGAGTCACACAGCTAGTAAATGTTAGGTATGAGGCCGGATTTGAAGTTGGATCCTCCTGATTTCAGTTTGGTGCCCCTCATTCAACTCTTTCAGTTGTAGTTGTTCAGTCATATGAATGTGTCTGACTCAATTCGACCCCATTTGCCATTTACTTGGCAAAGATACCAGAATGTTTTGCCATTTCCTTCTCCAGTTCATTTTACAGATGAGAAAACTGAAGCAACAGGATTAAGTCACTTGCCCAGGGTCACACAGTTAATAAATATCTGAGGCTGGATTTGAACTCAGGGCTTCATGATTTCAGTCCTGATGCACCATCTCTTGAGCCATCATTGCCCCTATATATATATTTTACACACATATATGTATTTTTCATTTTATAAATGAAAAACCCACAGTAGTCAAATGACATTCACAAAATCACATAGGTAAAAAAAAAAAATAGGATTTGAAAGGACATCCTCTGACTTCCAAAATCCTACCACTGAATCACTATGTCTCTGAATGGAGTTATTCCTCCAAGGGAACAACAGACTGGCTTTGTGTCCTTTGACCTAGCCTGGCCCTTAGACTTGGACCTGAAATCTGAGAGTGCTTAATTCTATTCTGCATTTCTTATCTTGGGTTTTACCAGTCATCAAGAAATGAGAGGAAAGCTGATTGAATTTAATCAGTGTTAACACCTACAGACCTAAGACAAAGATTGTGAGGGTCCTGAGGGAATTATCAGGGTGAGTCTGGCTCACCTTCCTCCTTAAATAGTCTGCTTGCTTCTCTTTAAAGAAAAAAAAAATCCCTTCTAAACCTAAGCTCTCACAAAGGGGAGTCTGCACATCCCAACATCTCAGGTAGTATAATGTGTCAGCATCCTCCATTTATAAAGATGATACACCTATCCATTGCTAACTCTGCATGAGCTTGTAGCAATTTTTGGACACACACATGTTTGGTTCTCTTTGTGGCCAAAGGCACAAGACAGCTGGATGGGGTCAACTCTGCAGTCTGTGGCTGTGAAACAGAGTGAAGAAAATTTGGCCATAGAGGGATTAAACTTTTGACTTTGGCCTTGTTAGCTCTGCTGGTGGAGCCAAATGGTCCCAGACCTAGTGGAAGTAGGTATGATCAAATGCCAGAGCCCTGCAGATCAGCAAATAGGTACAAAATTTTTTGGGCTCTATATTCACAACTGTAGGAAACTAGGCTTATGGTACTGATGATTCTGACCCCATCTGTTTGACTTCTAAAGAAAGTATAGACATCTTTAATGTTTTTTTTGATTTTTCAGATTCTACAGAAGATAGGTTCTTGATATACATATTTATACATGTGTACAAATATGTACATATATGTAGATTTCCACATCATATAGAAGTTATATATTATTGCTATATAAATATATGTGTGGTATACACAGACACACACACACACACATATACATATCTTCCTTATATAGCTTCATTGCCAGCAGGAAAATGAATCTGATATCAAACAGTGACTCATATTAAATAAACAAATCTTGGTATCTGGGGATTATGCCAGGCACACTGCTTGTCCATTTTGGGAAATTCCCATTTAGAAAAAAATAATATAGGAAGAAGATTCAAATCTAGTCAGAGAGAGGTTGAAGCAATTTGAGTTCAATGCCCTTTGGCATTGAATTGGTTGTATTGTTGGAGACTGGATTTTGAGTAAAAAAAACCTAGCAAAAAACCAATCTGAGCCTCAGTTTCCTTATCATTAAAGAGGAGGAAGGATTGCACTTTCTTTTAAGAAGCTCTTTTGAAAAGGAGATTATCTACTCAGCTCTGGTGTATCTGTTCTAGCAAATCCCTGAAACTTTCACCAGTCCAAATAATCATCAAGAAATCCTATTAGAAAACACAATTTCACAAGTGGAAGTGTTTCTCTCTCCCTATCCCCACTACCACCCTACCAGGAAAACCAGAGCCAATGCAGAGTATTTTTTAAGCAAAACTAGAGGCAGAGACAGATTTAGCCATTAAAGCTCTATGTTCAGAGGCAACAGGAGCAAGAGACTCCCTTGAGAAAGCCCTAAAATTTTTGAAAAGGCCCAGTGTGAAGAGTACCTTCCAATGCAGAGTCAACCAGAACAAGCAGGTGATCAAGGTCAAGGCATTTGAGATCCCTAACATGCAGTCCTAAAATGCCAAGGAGGGCCCTCAAAGATCCAGGGAAGCTTTATTCCCAGTGATAGAGCTCAGTGCAAGAATAGGAGAAATACAGGATGAAACCTAGCAGGGTTGACAACCCCATTCAAAAACACAGCTGAGGAAGGAGTATGTCCCTGACACAAAGCAATGCAGCAATTAAAACTGAGAGACAAGAAATCAAAGAAAACACCAATGAGTGTCAAAAAATATTGCTGATCTAACTTTATAAATAATTGTAAGCAAAAAATCACAGTAAAACTATATTTTCTGTAAGGACAATATGAATGTCTATAAAGATACAGTAAGAGACAAAAAATAAATAAAAATTTTGGAGGAAAGAATTGGAGTATAAGTAGATTAGAGGAGAAAGAGGTAAAATTTACTCAAGAACCAAAATTTCTGAAACTGGAATAGACTAAAGAAAAATCAGTGACTCCATAAAGCAGCAAGAAATATTAGGGCAAAATTGAAAGATTAAAAACAATAGAAGAAGAGGTATAGCTTTAAAAAGAATTGATCTGGAAAATAGGTCAAAGAGAAATAATTTAAGAATCATTGTAATTCCTGAAGACCATGAAAAAAGAAACCCTGAATATCATATTTCAAGATATCATAAATGAAAACTACAAAGACTTATTATAAGCAAAAGGAGAATAAAGACAGAAAGAATCTACCAATTGCCTCCTGCAAGGAACCCCCAAAATAAAAATACTAGAAATGTCATAGCCAAAATCTGAAGTTCCAACATCAAAATAAAAATAATGCAAATATTCAGGAAGAAGCAGTTCAAATATAACAGTCAAGATCACACAAGACCAAACAGCTTTTACTAAAAGCCAGAGAAAATCTTGGAATACCATATTTTGAAAGGTAAAAGATATAGCCTTACAATCAAGAAAAATTTATCCTTTCAACTTATATGATTGTATGAGGTGAGGAGGCAGGAATAAGAAAAAAGTATCTTAATCCTTTAAGAAAGATTTATAAGTACTTCTGATGGAAAGGACAGAAGTGAGTGGGATCTTTGGAATCAAATACAAGAGTTCAGAAAAAAAAACATAAAGAAGTTAGATTAATTTGAATAGTCAGGTATATATAATGCTAACAGAGGGAGAAGGAACAAAGTGTCCCTTTGGAAACAATATCTTCAAGGGATATTGAAGAAGTTTAAAAAAAAGACAGGGGCAGAGACTGGTTCTGTTCTGAGCATTTTAAGAAAGAACAAGAAGGAAGGGTAAATGGAAGCATGAGTTAATATAGAATGGAGGAAAAGAGGGGTGGAACTTATTATTGTTCCATAGCTAAGCATGAAGGATTAAGGAGTAGGCATCCAATGAATTTCACTCTCATCTGAAACAGACAAAGGAAGATTAAACACACACACACACACACACACACACACACACACACACAGTGTTTGGTGTGGAAACACATCAAACTTGCCAAGTAAACATGCAGAGATAAGAAAAAGGAATAGATTTAAGAGGGAAGATATTGTCAAGAAAAGAATAGGCAAAACAGATTTCCTAAAAGTAAAGGGAAGATTGAAAAGGGCTAGAGGGAAGAACTAACATCTAAGGGGGTGTCTTAGATTGCTTTGTTGATAATTAGGGAATGCTTGGACAAATTATGAATGGAATGGAATATTATTACACTGTAAGAAATAATGAAAGAGATAATTTCAGAGAATTCTGGGTATTGGGAAAGGATGTAAAGTACAGTGAAGAGAACCAGGAATACAAGGAGTGAAAATATAGCAAAGAAAAATACCTTTGAAAGACTTAAGGACTTTGATCAAAGCATTGATCATCCATGTCTCTGGAGGACCTATGATGGAACATATTTTGCAGCTCACAACAGAGAAATGATCAACACAAGGTGCAAACATGCATTTTAGAAAAGGTCACTGAACAATGGCAGCAACAATGTGTCTCATATTTGAGAGGCACAAAAAATACCTGAAGGGACACTGGAGCCAGGAAGAACTAGATTTGACCTGCTTCACACTTTAATAGCAGAACAACCCCAGACGAATCATTTACATTCTTGTGCTTTAGTGTCCTAATTTGTGAAATGGGTGTAGGGTGTGTGTGTGTTGAAGGCGAAATCCATGGCCTCTCAAATTCCTTCTAGCTCTAAGTCTGTGATCTTAGGATCCCAAAGTAAATACTGTGAAGAGAATATTACTCCTTTACATAGATGAAATAGGGCATTTGTCAAAAGTAATAACAACATCATAATTTTAGTCAGCAACTGTGCACCTGTATATTTATATACACAAACACAAGCATACACTCAGAAGGCTTCCAGTGTTATGCCTGTGATTATACAAAAGTGAGCCCTGCAGCTGTCTAGAGGATTATCCTAAGGGCTTAATCATATCATCCCATTGTAACATATTCAATTAATGAGTCAGAATCCAAGATGAACTCATACTGTGTGTATTGTTACTGACTCTGATTCATAATTTTACTCTATCAGATAAATAAGTGGTACAAAAAGCAAATCCTAAATATATTTGTAAATTCTAATTCTACCTACTTAACAAAGGCAAATAAGTGTTAATTTCTCCAAAGTTGTATCTATTGGCTATCTGGCTGGTACTAGAGATGGTACCCTTATTGCAGGGGGGAAAATGGGATGGATTTATAAATTGTCATCATCTTCATATGGGATCATCATATCCTCATAAATTTCAGAGATACAACTAGCATAGATGAATGGGACTTCATTCCAGGTACCAACATGAAGAGATACACCTCCCCGGAAAGGCAAGTTTCCATTCCCTTCTACTGGTGACTTCATCCCTGAATATCTCCTTGTGATTCTCTGGAAACATGTGTTTTGACTCTCCTTCCATGGAACCTCTTGGGTTCTGATCACCACCTCTTGGCACTATTGTATCTATGGTTGTATAGTTCTGTAGTCCATCAGATATGCCTCATGGTTTAGGATTGTTGACTATTTGCCATGCCATTTCCTATAACCTGAACAATCCCAGGAGTTGTTATGTCTCTAATAAATTTGTAGAAGAGAAAAGGGCTATTAGAGGTTATCTAATTTATTCTCATTTTATAAAGAAGGAAATAGCATGAAAGGCTAGTGACTTATCCAAAGTCACATCCACAGGAAGTGGAAGATTTTCAACAGCATCTCTGAAACCAAATCTAATATTCTTAACCCTCCACTCTACTCATAGTAACTCATCTCTCCAGAGACTTTGTTCACTGGAATTTTCATGACTGTAAACTTTTTTCCTCTTATTTAGGAGTGAAGATCCAGAGAATCTTCCTCGAGAGGAGATAAAACTCTCATGTTACTTGGATAACCTTATTATGCTTTGGAATAGCAATGATTAGTGGATTGCTGCTCACCACAAAAATAGACAGGCTTGGCATTGCCTAGGGAACCAAGACCACGTCTGTTTCAATTGATTTGTAGAGCATCAGTACAAATGCTCACACATGTATATACTTCATAAATTTAATTTAATAGGGTGTAATAGGGGCATACAGGACTGCATTTCCCATTCATCTGTGTTTCCCATGATGCTTAACTGGAATTTCCAGGTTTGAAATCCTGTGAGATATGAGGTATTTGATGGGCATAGAGGATTTCATCTTGGGATTTTAGGTGAGAAAGGAGAATGTGTGAAATTATAAGATCCTGGAGTTTCTGAGAATATCTTCTCCACCTGCCCCCTTCCAGCAAGGAAAGGATTGGGTACTGAAACAAATAATCTGATTTGTTCTCCTGAACATGGATGTCTGCATTGTAATCTCCATTTACTATGTTTCAGTGCCAGAAACTGGAAAATGCAATCTAAGAGTTAATCTCCATGTGAAAGAGCAAATAGTGCCCAATGTAACAATAATTCAGGCCATAGCACAGGCTTCATATTGCCAAAAAAGAGCAAAAAAGAATCACAGAAGGATTGAATCTCTACCACTCAACCAGGCAAGAGTTATCTTCCTTAACATAAGTTTCTAGGTCTCCTTCCAGACAGCATGCTAGAGTCAGCTCTAAATGTCTAATTTTCAATGTGAGTTTTTATATCTCAGAAATTGGCAAAACTACAAATCAGGGATTGATTTATTGTCTATGAAGATTTTTAAAAGTGTTAATAATGCAGATTAAATTTTAAAGTATATCCTCCTCTCCTCCCTCCCCATCCCAGCCAGAGCCTGATAGTTAAACATTTACCAACACACCCCTTTATTATTTTATAAAAATTGCATGGGCTCAGTAGATATAAAGTAGAAATCTCAGAATATGAAGTCATTACCACACTAGAGACCTAGAACTATAAACTGACGATGATGATGACAATGACAACTAACATTTATAGAGAATTTTAAATTTTGTGAAGTGCTTTACATCTATTATCTCATTTGATAACACCCCTGTCTATTTCCCAGCCCCAATTTGTTGAAGACTGAAGACTACTGATATTAAATTGTATACCCTCCAGAAAGTATATAAGATTTTTTTTTGCTATTCCTTTGCTAGTTGGTTTAAACATAATGAAATGTATTACTTCTAAAATGCATGTTCCTTCTCCAACTCTGTTAATATACAACAGGGTAACTGAGCTTGGATAGTTTTTCTGGAGTATCCAGAACGGGGTCTAAAGCCAATGGATGCATACTTAACATTCAAATTATCCTGCTATTAAATTCAATAATCTGTGGGAATTCTGGAGTGAGTAGGAAACAGACTATATTCCAATTAAAATTAGTATGAAAAAGAAAGACCTGTAATAAGAGAATCTCCCCATAGAATTTGTCTCTAGCATCAAGCTAAGATTGCACTTGCCTTTGTCTCCTTTCTGGTGAGGAAGAAATGTTCTCAGGATATGCTATTGGGTCTCTAACATGGAAATGATTAGTAAGGGAGATGTTGCCTGTGGATGAGAGTAATATACTAATGAAAGATAGATCACATAGTGATTTTCCCTTTTCACTAGGTATTTGAATAATGGCAGAGATACTTTCCTAGGGGTACACATTCTGTTTGTTTCCAGCATTGATGGATGGGGAGAAGATTATACATTTTTTTCCTTTTCCATGAACATCTTGTGATTGGTATTTCTAATTCCTGTTAGGAAAGGAATGTGATTAATTTTCATTCTCTAAATAGTTTCCTTCCATAACACTCACTCCTTCCTTCCCTTCCTATCCTTTCTCTTTTTCTCTCCTCCCCCCATTCTTTTCCCCCATCTTTCTTTTTCTCCTTCTCATCTTCTGTTCTTTCCATCTGCCTTTTTGTTCCACTTCTTCTTTTCTTTCCTTACCTTCTTTGCTGAGCAGGCAACCAAAGCACATTTTATGCTGGTATCAGACTTTGTCCACTTCCTGGACTTGTCTACTTCAAGATTCCTGCTTTCATTGAATGTTTTCACTTTCTCTGCCCACACAGATAACATCACAAGCCTTTCAAAGCCTATCCTTAGCAAGTGAGTGTCTGGGCCAAAATAATAACCCATAGTCTTGTGGTCAATACAAAAAGAGGCCAACTGCTTCTCCAGGCTCTCACTCAAAACTCTTCTAACTTGATAAGACAAGACACATCTTCTGACAGCTGGCAAAATTTTTGAAAATGCAGAGTCATATCAATACCATCATGAGGCATTAGTAGAAGTCTCAGTCTGAAGAAGTGATTTCCTCCTCTTCTACTCCCTACAGGCTTAATTTATCTCTATTCTTAGTTAGAGAGAATGCAACTTCAGGATAGTGTTGTTGCTATTTCCTTTCATAAAAGTTCCAAAACTAAGAAAAAAATAACAAAATTTGTCTGGATGAGCCAAAAGTCAAGAATATCAAGGAAATCAAGGTGGGGAAAAAATAAAACAAGGTGGCCAAACCATACTAGATTTCAAACTATATTACAAAGAAGTGAATCAGTAGAATAAATTAGACATACTTTTTTTTTTTTTTTTGTCGATTAGTCATCCCTGACTTTTTTTTTTTAAACCCCATTAAGGGTTTTCTTGGAAAGAATAGTGGCTTTCCATTTCCTTCTCCAGCTAATTTTACAGATGAAGAAACTGAGGCAAACAGGATTAAGTGACCATAGTCCAGGGACATAGCTAGTAATTTTAAACCCAGGTCTTCTGATTTTAAGACAAGCACTCTATGCTCTCACCATTTAGCAGCCTAGGTACACAATATATACTAGTGTTTCATAAATGCAGAGATCCAAGCTTTTGGAATAAAAATTCATTATTTGACAAAAATTGTGGGAAAAATTGCAAAGCAGTTTGATAGTTGGTCTCTCTATATAAAAATTAGGATACTTATGTTTTGGTATTAGAATTGTGAACTACTCCAACCATTCTGAAGAACAAATATAGCCTAAAAGACTATAAAACTATGCATGCGCTTTAACTCTGTAATACCATTACTAGGTCTATATTCCAAAGAGATTAAAGAAAGTGATAAAGACCAATTTGTACAAAAATATTTATAGCAAGCTTTTTGTAGTGGCAAAAAATTGGGAATCAAGGGGATGCCCTTTAATTGAAAAATGGATGAATAGGTTGTGACATATAATTATGATGGAATACTTTTGCGCTTTAAGAAAGAAGCAGGATAGTTTTAGAAAAATCTGGGAAGTGTTATATGAACTGATGCAAAGTGAAATGAGCAGAACTAGAAGAACATTGTACATAATAATAGCACTATTATAAGGATGATCAACTGTGAATGGCTTAGCTACTTGATTAAGACAATGAGGAAAAATGCTATTCATTTCCATAGGGAGAACTGATGACCTTTGAATGCAGATTGAAGCATACTTTATTTTATTTTTCTTGTTTTTTTTTTGGGGGGGGGGGGGGAAGTTTTGTTTTCTTTTACAACATGGTAATATAGAAATATGTTTTTCAGGACTTCACATTTATAATTGATATCAAATTGCTTGCCTTTTCAAGGAGATGGTGTGAGAAGGGAGAGAGGAAAAAGATTTAGAACTCAAAATTGTAAAAAAAAAAAGTCAAAAAAATTTTAAACATGTAATTGAGAAATATTTAACAAAATAAATAAGAATATACTTAAAATAAGTTCCAAGCTAGGATGTGGAAGAAAAATCTTGTTTCTTTTGTTGAAATTGTAAGAAATGCTGAAATTTTGTGTTTTCACAGTGTTGCAAGCTTCCCCATAGTGTGGGATAGTGGATACCACTGACCAAGAGGTTTTCAGAATATGAGAGGTTAAGGAAGGTTAAGATTCCATAGAATAATTAAGGGATCAATAAAAAGCTTGAGCAAACAAGGAATTGGGGGGGGAGAGCGCTAGGAGATGGTGGATTCAGCCAATCATAAAGAGTCTTGTGAATTTGAGAAAATCACAAACTAAAGATAATAGCTGATCCAGCCCAAACTAATTGGGGTCAATGACGTGACCTGACCAAATTACTACTGCCTGCTTAAAAGGCTAATTGAATATTAAATAACACACCCCATAGGAGGAGTTTTCCACCATTTTTTAACATGGGATGTATGATGAGGGAGGGGACATGTTTATACATATTTAGGGGAAACATGTAGTGGGCCTATCAGAAAGATTGTAACCCAGAAGAAATGGACCAGTCTATTCTCTGAAGGGAGGGACTGTGCCAATGTATAAGTATAAAGATTCTCCCACTTCTGTTCTCAGCACCTTTAGGGTCATTTTGGTTTTAAAAGATAAAATATGTTGATATTATACAGTACCATAAATATGTCATATGAATTTCTGAGTTTCTAAACTTTTTCTGTGTTGTCTGAACTCCACCCAGATTCCCATTTAATTTTTTATGCTAACCTATAATATATCAAAACTTTGATGGGAAAAATCATGATATGGAAGGGATAATGGTACCTGGAGTTAGGAAAATCTAAGTTTGAACACTGTCTTGGATAAATACTAGATTAGTGGACCTGAACGAGTCATTCAATGGTTCTTGGCCCCTGTTCTGTCATCTATAAAATGGAGATAACAATTGCACCAACTTCCCAGGGTTGTTGTAATGATTAAAAGAAATAATTTATTTAAAGTGCTTTGTCTACTTTGTAGGTAAAGTGTCCACTATTATTATTAGGAATCAGAGGACCTGGATTACAATTGTAGCTCTAGTACTTAAGATCTGTTTTATCCTCATTTTTCTAGATTTCAGTTTCCTTATCCTTAAAATAAGAGTTGGATTAAATAATCTCTAAGTTTTCTTCCAGGTTTCAATGTATTCACTTCCCAAGTACAATTCCTTTCTTTCTCCTTCTCTTCCTTCCTTCCTTCCTTCCTTCCTTCCTTCCTTCCTTCCTTCCT
>JAJPUD010001799.1:311196-333789 GCA_023553655.1 Myrmecobius fasciatus | reverse complement strand
TTCCTTCCTTTCTTTCTTTCTTTCTTTCTTTCTTTCTTTCTTTCTTTCTTTCTTTCTTTCTTTCTTTCTTTCTTTCTTTCTTTCTTTCTTTCTTTCTTTCTTTTGTCATGACTCAGTTTCCTGAGATCAACTTTTTCCTTTTTTCTTTTTTTCCTTTCTTCTACTTTTTTTAAAAAACATTCAACCCCTTCCTCATTGTCAACTTAATAGCTCATCAAGATGTAGCTTCTACAGCCAATTATAATAAAAGCCCCACATAACCTATCTCATAGCACTTCTGTGACTTTTCTGTTGAACACATCTTCTTTTTCTCACACAACTAGAGAATGGCCAGGGGAGACTTTGCTCTATACTTTATTGTGTTGTATCTTGGCTTTCATAAATGGAGACTGTACATGCTCTTGTTTTCAGTTTATTACATGTCTTCTGGGGCCTTCAGGAAAGGCTCCATTTTAAAAGCTCCAAGGCAGTTACTCATTTTATTCCAAGTATATTGCTGTTTTATACAACTTTAGAACCTCCTGGCCATGGAGAACACTCAGCTTTCTTAGATTACTGCTTAAACATCCTCATTGCTGTGTTCTTTGAGGCAGCATGCGGTATATGGGAAAATCCACTGGGCTAAGAGTCAGGAGATCTGGCTTCTGGGGCCAGATCAGTCACTAACTTGATTGTGATTTTGAGCAACCTTCCCTGTCCTGGAACTCCTCTATAAAATAAAGGGTTTGAACCAGACAAGCTCCCAGGTCTCTTTCCACACTAAGAGTCTACATAAAGAACTAATTTTTACTATTTGTATAACCTTGATTATACATATCAATATATTATATAATCATATGATGCTATAATGTGATATTAGTAAATATAATAACTAAACTAAAATAGTTGTATATACAATGTAACAACTATAGTAATATGTAATATGATAACTAAAATAAAATAAATGGTTGTTATATACTTTAGCATAATATATAATGTAAAAATATGTAAAATATTTATCTATTGATATCTTCATTTCTAAATATGTTCCTTCTCCCTCCTTTCCCCAATAGAACATTCTTTTTGGTGGTCTCATCCTAAAATGAAGGGGTGGTGTTATATTAGTTTGTAACACTCCTTCTAACTCTAAATCTATGAAAACCCTAAAACAAAAATTAATGAAGAATAAAAGGAATCCCCATTATCTGAGGGATATCTCTTCCCTTCCCCCCAAAAAAAAGCCAAGGGGAGACTAGAATGAACTAATGTGGAGAGAAGAAAAAAAATTCAGGATAGCAATACTCAGTGACTCCAAAAATTAAATGAAAGCAACACTGAAAAACTTAAAAGGTAATAATACATTCACATTAATAAGTCTTTCTTCTATATAATGAAATATTTCTTTCATCTTGGTCATGGTATACAATAAACAGGGGATGTTACATTTTCTGTTATATACAGTCACTGTATTAGATGATTTTGCATCATCTTCTACATGATTCCCTAATTTCTAAAGTTTCTCCCAAATTTTATTCAGTCATTTTTTTTCAGTCATATCTAACTTTCCATGGCCCCACTTGGAGTTTTCTTGGCAAAAATACTGGAGTGGTTTGTCATTTCCCTTTCCAGCTCTCATTTTACAGGTGAGGAAACAGACCAACTGGGCAAAGTGACTTGCTCAGAGTCACACAGCTAGTAAATGGTTGAGACCAGTTTAGAACTCAGAAAGATGAGTCTTCCTGACTCCAGGGCTGGTGCTCTTTCCACTGTGCCACCAAACTACCTTGTATTTTTTCTATTGTATTGATTCTGAATATGTTTAAATTACATATATGTGGGACCTTCCCCATAGGAATACAACCTCCTTTTATTTTTTGTATTTATATTCCTAGCACTTAGCATAGTGCCTGCCACATAGTATGTGCCTAATAAATGTTTGTTGACTGATTGATTTGATTTAATTGTTTTGTTTTGTTTTGTTTCAGGTTTTTTTTTCTGGCTATGAAAGAGGGGGGTCTATTAATAGGGATGGTAATGGGAAATGACTGGTATAAAAAACAAAAGACATCACTAAAATACATAAGGAAAAAAGAAACTAATATAACAAAGTCTAGAGAGGAAACTAAGGCACTCAGAAGTGACCTGACTTACCCAAGAACACAATAAAAGTTGGTAACAGAGAAAGGATAGAAGGAAAAAACCCAAGCATTTACTAAGTACCAACTTTTGGCAGTAGCAAAAACAAGAAACAAAATGAGTTCCACAAAGCATGTAAATGAAAAGTCTATGAGTTTTTTTTTTTTTTACTAATTTTTACTAATTTGACACACAGATTATGTACAATTGCATAATTGTGTATAATTACATAATTATGTAATAGCTATATTTTAGGATCATAATGATATGACATTAATAAATCAACAACAATAATATAAATAAATAATATATTATGTCTATGTTATAAAATGATTAATTCATATATTAACTTAAAATTAATAAATTAAATAGTAAATAAATGATGAATTAATTTAAATAATAAATATTATGGAAAAAGTCAAGACTCACAGAGGTTAATATCTTGACTTAGGTGACAGAGGTGGCAGAGCTGAAATTCAATCCTAGATTTAAGATGTAATAAAATCCATTGGATTATAAGTTCCTTGAAATCAAGGTCTGCATTTTGCCTCTTTTTGTATTCCATGCTTAGCACAATGCCTAGCACACAGTAGGCACTTAATAAATGCTTATTAATTGATGGACTGAGATGTGATTCTGTAAATCTCAGATGCCAAACCTAGGTGCTTCTTATGTACCACACTGCCTCAAAGCCCTGCTTTTCTGACTCTAGGGCTCTTTCCCCTCTCTTAGGATAATTCTGGAAAGATACTGGCAGGAAGAAACAACCTTTGTAGACTCTTCTGAGGAGCAGGTCTTTGGATAGTAGGCACTTAAGAGATTCGCGTTGAATGAATTAGTACTACATTAGGATTGAATGGAAGTTTGCCTCTCATCATGTGTAAGTGCTTAGGGAAAAGACTGTACCATTTTTGTCCATTGAAAGCTCCTTGTGAGCAAGGACACTCTCCTGCTATTTTGGTTTGGGTACCTAATGGAGTGGGGTACCTTAGCAGTCCTGAGCTTAGACTTTTGTTGACTTGAAGTGGTCCCCTGAGTTTCCATGAGTATAATTAGAAGCTGGCATTTTTTATTTGTATAGCAAACTACTATAATAATGACATCTTCTGACCAAAATAAAAACACAAGATAGTTTTAGGATTTTTTTTTTAAGAATTTCTTGACTTGATTTTTTTTTCTTTTATACGATGAGAAGTAATACAAGTATGCTGAAAAACACAATAATTAAAGATGTTATCAATTAAATTGTCTTCTTTCAACAAGTAAAATATTATTCTGATGTCCATCAATGTATGTTCACTCAAATGTAAAAAGCCAAATATGATAAGCATTTCAAAACATTTTTATCTCTATGTTACACATGAAGTTATTCTACTGTTTCCTGAGTGGGGGGAGAGGTAGTGTTGGAAGAATGTATTTTATCATCCAATTTGAAAGGCAAACTTTAAATACATTCCTCAGGCATTATTTCATGTTTGAATATTATATCCTGATTTGATATTTTTTCATGACTGCATTAGAAATATTAAACAAAATAATAATTGACACTAAGAAGCAAAATGTTCCATTCAAAATAGAAAAGGAAGTATAAATGAAAGCTCTTCCATATGACTCATGATTACCTAAGAAAGCAAATGTTGAAAGTGAGGGACTACTACATAGGAATTACTTTCTACATAGACTTAGCCCCATTGTCTGAAGTCATGTGGGTCAATGGACATGACTTGAAATAGGAGCATCTTTACTTTGATTCTCCAGAAGACTAACCATATGCCTTTAATACCTATTTCTTCAGGATCATTAGCTTTATAGCACAAAGTGGGACAAAGTGTAGGAGGGAAGCATTCTAGTTTTCCTTTAGAAGACTTGTATTGAAGTCCTCTTCTTCTGAGTAGGTAAAACCTCCCATTGTGGAACATTTTTTAGAGTATATATCCTCTATGGGAGTCATAAGAAAGCAGTTGACAGTAGGAGTGAAGGATAGGGAATATTCTTTGCTCCCCTCCTGAATGCATACTCCTAACATTCCCAATTAGAGTTTTCCCCTACTTCTAATTTATCACCCCAGACATCCCAATTGAATCAATCAAAAGTAAATTAAATATGCATAGACCTGAGCAGGAATATATTATGAGATCTGTAATATTATCCTTTTTTCTGTCATCATTCAGGGTGAATCATTGGTGTTGGCACAAAATAAAGATCGTCTTCTGACCTGCAAAAATTAGGTATGCAATTGAAACTGAACTTGCGAGCTTTGATTCATTGGATGCAGGAAGGCAATGCTGCACAAGAAATATCTTGTCAGTCATCCCAAATTTGTCTATGAACAGAACAGCAAGACAGCTGAAGAGTTTGACTATTCCATCAACAGGCTAGCAAGCAGTGAATCCAGCCATGGAGGACTCTTGAGAAGAACTGTCATTAAAAAGGGAGGGGAGGATAATATCTTCCCTCCCCACCCCTTGACCAGGTGACACATTATTGAGTTTTGAAGTGGAGAATCTGGAATTCCTATTCTACTGAGAAAGATTGAACATGCTGAAGCTTTCTTCAGTATTCTGTAGGGACATTAATTCTCAGAGTCCAGTAGAAAGAACTTTAGGGGGACTCCACAAAGAGATAAAAGGACTTCTGATGAGCAGAAATTTCAGTTACAGATACATTCTCAGTTTAAGTTCACTTTTTTGGGGGGCTTTATATTGGTTTAGAAGGGGATTTCTTTAGTAACAGTTTGCTGTATCTACTTAGCAAATACTATTTCTTTTACAAAATTTTCAGTAGTATTTTATTTTCCAAATATGTGTAAAGATAATTTTCTACATTTGTTTTTATAAGATTTTGTGTTCCAATTTTTTCCCCTCTCTTCCTGACCTCCCCTCTCCCTAAAACAGTAAGTAATATGATGTAAGTTAAATGTGTGCAATTCTCTTAAACACATTTCCATATTGCTCATGTTGTGCAGGAAAAATCAGACCAAAAGGGGGAAAAGCCATGAGAAAGAAAAAACAAAAAGTGAAAATATATGCTTTGATCCATATTCAGTCTCCATAGATGCAGAAGGTATTTTCCATCCCAAGTCTATTGGAATTGCCTTGAATCACCACAGAAATTGCTCTTTCTAAAAAAAGAATTAACTCAGGCTAATAATCAATGGGGAATGTATTAGTAAAGACTTGTGATAACTATTTAAAAAAAAAACAACAATCACTTAGGGTTAACCATAAAACCCTATTTAGGAATATTAGACATCATTGGGGGACTCAGTCTAACAACTCAAATGGGAGTTGGCAGAAATAATCTTGGAGCACATCTGCTCCTACTGTTTACCTAGCCTTTAGTTCCTTTTTCTTTGCAAAGCCAAAATCTATTCAATCCTTTCAAACCCAGTTCCAATGTTACCACCTCTGAGAAGCTTTTCTTGATAATCCCAGTCTGTACTCCTATCTTTCTTTCATTCTTCTGTAGTCATAGTTAGTACTTTAATATATACTGTTTTGCTCATTAATTGTGTTCATTTGGAGATTATAAGCACTTTATGGGCAGGGCCAATGTCCTATTCTTCTACCTCATAATATGTCATACAGTTCTGGGTAGCTACACAAACTCATTGATATTCATAGACCATTACTATTCTTTCCCTTATTTTAATTAGGCACAGTTTTTAAACTTAGTAAATCTTGTTTAAATGCTTGTTGATTTTATTTGACTTTCTTTTTTACACCAGGGACAGAAGGCATGAAGAATTAACTAGTAAGGTAGAGGAGAGGGAGAAACTATTCTACATATACTAAACAAACTAATGGATTAAACAAAATTGCAGAGAACTGATTTAAGGGAACAAAAGCTTTAAAAATACTTTAAAAGTGTTCACTTATTTATTAGATATACTAATTATACAATGTTTTTATACATTCATTAAAGTAGATTTTTAAAGAACTTTACCTTTCAACTCTTGTCAGACTAATTCTAGGTTATACTTGAAAATAATAAAGCTGCATTACTTATAAATTTAGATGTATGTTCTAATTTATTGTGGCCTTTCTATCAATTCATCTGAATTAATGAAGTCTTACTGTATATTGATCATGAAAATGCCTTGTATTTACCTTGAATTATCTTTCAAAATGCTTCACGATCTAGTAAAACCAGCCTACATAATCTTGGGAAGGTATAAAGTAGTGAACAGAGTTTCTTACCTCATCAGATACCCACAAATCATATACTGTGCAGTTCCACTCAGATCAAACCTCCCAAGTGCACACCCGATCTTTTTCTTTTGTTTCCCATTCTAATTAGCTAGTTCCCTTTGGCAATGAACAAATTTAAGATGTTAATGACTGATAATGGAGTGCCTTATCACTCTGCACAAGAGGGTATCAAATGTATTTTAAACATGGATTCCTGAAGCCATCAAAGTAATATCAATCTTATAGCAAGATCAAGAGCTAGACAGTACTTGAGAGACCTTTTCTGGGTCATGGATTCACTTGACAATCTGATAAAGCTTATGGATCCATTCTCTACATAATAGTTTCAAATAATTGAAGGAAATATATTTCAGTTAGAGTTTAGTAAAATAAAGATGAAATTCCCCTCCTCATCTGAGTTCATGGACTCCCTGAAATATACTCATGATCCCTTGGAGGTCTGTAGATTTCAATCTAAGATCCTCTGTTCTAATCTAATCTCTCTTATTTTGCAAGATGCAGAAACTAAAGCCCAAAGAAGTTAAGATTTGTTCAAAGTTGGACATGAGTGGTAGTGAAAAACAGAAGCAGGACTACAACCCATTTTCTCTTACTCTAAAGCTAGTGTTTTTTTCTATAATGCTACAGTGGATAGAGTACTAAGTCTGGAGTCGGGAAGACCCGAGTTCAACTCCAGCTTCAGATACTTAATAGGCAATTCATTTAATCTCTGATTTGTCTCAGTTTCCTCAACTTTAAAATGAGAATAATAATAGGACCTACCTCCCAAAGTTGTTGTGAGAATCAAATGAGATAATATTTGTAAAGTGTTTACTATGTCTGGCACATAGTAGGTACTACATACCACCACCACCACCACTATCATCATTATTATATTATACTTCCTGAAATACTTAAAGCATCCACAATTTCATAACTGTGTGGTTATCCATGGAATGATGGGAAGGACTCTGAATATGGTGTCTGAGAACTTGGATTCAAATCTGACCACTGATGCTTACTGTCTCTGTGATCTTAAGTGCGTTGTGTAACTTTCCTGGAACTCAATTTCCCCATCTGTAAAATTGAGGTTTGGCCTAGATGACCTCTGAAAGCTTTTCTAGCTCTAGATCTATGCTAGAAATCTAGCATTTCAGTCTTACTACTTCTGTGAACTTGATTAAATCATTTGACTTTCCCAGGTCTTCATTTCTTCATTTATAAAATGAGAGAGTAGGCCTTCTGAGATCTCTTTCAGTTCTCAGTTTAATATTCTTTCACTGTTTTACATGTTTTCCCTTCATTTTAGTAAATGGTTTTCCTCAATTCAAGGGCTGAATTCTATAAGATCCAAGTTTACTACTTATGATATTAATATTTAACAATTTATATTATTATATATCAATGTCATATATTATATATTAATACATACAATATATATTATATTAATGTCTCAACACTTCTGAGGTCCATTTAGCTATTTGAGCTAATTATGGCACTCAGAAAATGGAGGGGGGGGGGAAACCAGCTCTCTCAACAAGACCTTTCTCCATAATTTTTGGTTATGTTTATCTTAGAGAAGGGTGAATGATGCTGTTACTAAAAGATCTTGGTGGCTAAATCATCTGGTTAACTCTAAAAAGAAAAAACTAAGTTCAGAATCCACCTCTGACACATCCTGGTTAAGACACAAAACAAGTGACTTAAAACTTTTCTCTGAGATTATGAATTTCAAAGAAAATGGCTGCCTTCTTTGGTAGAAAGAGTTGCTCTTTTGCTTATTTGCGAATTCCCTATTCCAGTGAAATCTCCCTTTTCCATCAATATTTCCAATTGAAATGAGTTATGTTCATAATGAGTAATAATTTTTTTTAAATTTGAACAGTCATAAAATAATTTAATAATACTTAGTAGTATATATATATATATATATATATATATATATATTTAATTTCACATCAGTAAAACCTGCAGTAAATTCAGTCAATAATTACTTTGAGATTGGTAATAAGTTCTCTGAAGCTATTTGCTTTTTTAAATCTAATGAAACCACTGGCCTACTGCTCTTCAAAGGGGATTGGATATGATTCAGGTGGAATTCAGCTCTTTAGAGGGAAAAAATGATCAATTAGTATTTGCATGGCCAACCTATAGAATGTAATCTCTTTGAAGACAGGAAGTGTTTCATTGTTGTCTTTGCATACCTAGTCTATACCATAGTCTTACACATAGTAGATACTTAATAAATTTTTATTGGTTGATTGATTGCTGCTGACTTTGAGAAGAACTTAAACCTGCAAACAGACTCAATTTTCACATCTGTCAGGGTCCTGCAACTGCTGACTGCTAAGAGACTTGCTACCTTTGATACAAACATACCCAAAACAATTAGAAAGTTCTCAGAAGTATTGCCAAGGATACAAATGTTACTAAATTTGTGACCAAGAATTATCATCCTCTAAACCTCTGGTGCATTTAGTATCCAAAAACTCAAGTCTTTGGCAACATTGTTTAATAGAAATTTCTGAATCTGTAATTTCTTCAGTTCCATGTTTTCTCTTCACCTATCTTTTTGTTAGACTTGCCCAAAACTGAGAGAAAAATGTTGAAGTCGCATTACTATTACATTAGTGTCTACATCTTCTTATAGCTATTTTTCTTTTATGAATGTGGATCCTAAGTCATTTGGAATGTATGAGTTTATTTCTGATATTAGTTTATTAGCTATGGTGCCTTTAAGCATAATATGGTTTCCTGACTTATTTTGTTTTAATTTAAAAAAAAAGTGTTCTTGTTTTGTCAGGTAGCAAGATTTTTTTTAATTCACTTAATGCATAATAATCCCTATCCCCACCTTTTGAGTTTTCTTTTGTTGTATGTTTGTTTTTTAAACATGATTATTGTAAGCAAAAGGTTATAGGGTTTTATTCTCTTACTGAATCTGAATATCCCTATTTTTCATTTTGTTGGATTGTTTAATCCACTTGCAATCAAAATTATGAGAGTTTGATTTATATTTTCTTCCATTTATTTCTATTTTTTAAAGTTATATTTTTCTTTCTTCTTGAAATATGGTACTATATTCCTTTAATTATTTTAGCTTATTCTTTTTTTTATCAAAGCTTTTTATTTTTCAAAACATATGTATAGATAATTCTGCAATATTAGCCCTTGTAAAACCTTGTGTTCCAGTTTCTCCCCTCCTTCCCTACTCCTCCCCTAGATGACAAATAGTCCAATATATGTTAAACATGGTAGAAATGTTAAATCCAACATATGCATACATATTTATACAATTATCTTGCTATAAAAGAAAAATCAAATCAAACCAGAAAAGAAAATGGTAAAGAAAATAAAATGCAAGCAAACAACAACAAAAAGACTCAGAATACTATATTGTGAACCACACTCATTTTCCCCAGTCCTCTCTCTGGGTGTAGATACCTCTTTTAATCACAAGATCACTGGTCTGAATCATCTCATTGTTGAAGAGTAGCTTATTCTTTTTAAAGGTGTTTCTATTCCCAGTGGCTCTCTTCCCCTAAGTCCTGACTTCCCCCTTTTTTTTGTTACCCCTTTTTCATTCCTGGTTTAATCTATTTAATTCTTTCTCTAACCCCTTTTCTCTTTCATTGAAAATTCTTCCATTTCTCTCCACCTTTTCAATTAATTTTTAAATTTTTATTTTTGTGTCACTTTCCAGAGAGAGTTTCTCTTATTTTCTTCATTATATATCTTCTCTCTTTATCTTCTCTAGACCCTCATTCTCTGATTTATGACCCCTATAGTTATCTAATCACTCTTTGCTATATTCCTCATATAATCAAAACTTTCAAGATATCCAAGATATCTGGATTCTTCCAAGATATCTAAGTTCTCTCCTCTAGATAGTTTCTGCTGCTGTCTTGCAGAGCTTGCCTGAAGATTTCCCTTTTCCATTATGCCTCATTCTTAGAACAATGGCCATTCCTGCAGGTGACAGAAAGTATGTTGCTCTTGATAGGATTCCCCTTCATCCCTCCTTTCACTGAATATCTCTCTTTACCCATAAGAAATTACAAAGGTCATTTCCCCCTCACTTGGGTCTTCTCTTGCTTATCACAAGCTCTACTCATAGCTCACCACTGCCTGTCCCCCATGTAATCTCTTATTTTATAATGCAGGAAAACAATGATTCACCTATAGGAAGAGTACCAGGTTCTGTCCATAATGCCTTAACTCCCCCCCCCCCCAATAATCTCTTTATTTACATTTAGAAAGAAGTCTCTTACTGATCTTTTTTCTGTCACTTTGTTGCTATTCTTGACTATTGTGTTCATTTACCCCTTCTGTATTTTTGTTGACTGAGGTGTTTGAGAACTAAAGAATCTCTTCAGGTCTGGTTTTCTTTTCAGTGAATGTTTTGAATGCTTCTTTATTATTATTTATTTATTATTTATTATTAAACATTAATCTTTTTTCATTTCATCTTATTTCATTAATCTTATTTCATTTATTTCAGATTTGCAAGATAGGCTATCCTGGGATACATCCTGAACTTCATTGTTCTTTAGAACTTATTATTCCACTTCCTCCAGAACAGTCTTCTGTTATCTGAACTTCCTTTCCTTTGTTTCTGAAGGTTTTTTCCTGACTGTTTGACCAATTTCTTGTTTCTGAATTCTGAATGTTAAATATAACCACTATTTCTCTGAGAGTTTGCAGTTTTTTTTTAAATAAATGAAGATGATCTATAAATACTTTCAGTAGTTGTTTCAAACATCTTTTGGATTCTGGTCCTCTAGGTCATAGAGGCAGTTGAGTTGTCTTATATTTGGTACATCATTTCTGTTTTAGAGAGGTCATGGAGATTAGAGAAAATGTCTATTCTTCTATCTTGTTGGTCATGCAATCCAAAAGTCCCCCAAACTCCTTATTTTAATGATGAAAATTGAAGCCTAGGAAAATTGTGACTTTTAGAGAAATATGAGTAAGTAATAAAGCTTTGGATTTGAATCCAGTTTCCTTACTCCATTCCCAAGGTTTTTCTCATTATATTACATGTTTCTTATCTTGTTGGTCCTTCCAAATGAATAATGACCCAATAAGTCATAAAATGATGGTTTATACTTTGTGGTCTTTTACAACTTACTTACAAACTGTTTTGGCCTCTGACAACAGATATACTTTGGATCATTAGTACTATGATCCAGTTCTATGAAGCAGCTAAGTACAGGGACTAGAGAGCTGGCCTTTGAGTCAGGAGGAAATTCAAATCCTGCTTTAGATACTTATTAGCTATATCATGCTAAATAAGTCATTTTCTCAACCTCAGTTTCCTTATCTATAATTGAGGAAAAAGTTGAGGAAAAAATACTCTCAGGATTGTGGTATGGATGAAATGGGATGACATATATATATATATATATATATATATATATATGTGTGTGTGTGTGTGTGTATGTATAATACTTTACCAATTTAAAAATACTACATACATATTAGCTATTGTTATTAATAATTCCAGTAAATATAATTCAATCAGCATTTTAAAACTATGTTTAAACTAGTGGTACTATGATAAATGCAGGGGATATAAAATATTTTTTTTGTTTTTTTAAAGCTTTTTATTTGTATAACATATGTATGGGTAGTTCCTCCGTATTGATCTTTACAAAGCTTTCTGTTACAGATTTTACCTCCAGTCTCCTCCCCTCCCTTAGATGGCAGGAAGTCCACTACATGTTAATAATGATAAGATACTTGACAAGTTGTTTTGCAAGAAAAATCCTATCTACAAGAAAAAAAAATCAGAGAAAGGAAACACAATGCAAGCAAACATCATTAGAGAGCATGAAAATGTTATGCTGTGGTCCACATTTCATATCCCTCTCTCTGGGTGTATATGACTTTCTTCACTGAACAATTGGAACTGTTTTGAGACATTACTTTGTTGCAGAGAGCCACGTCCATCAGAATTGATCGTCATATAGTATTGTTGCCATGTATAATGATCTCCTGGTTTTGCTCATTTCACTCAGCATCAGTTCATGCAAGTCTCTCCAGGCCTCTCTGAAATCATCCTGCTGGTCCTTTCTTACAGAGCAATAATATTCTATAACATTCATATACCATAATTTATTCAGCCACTCTCCAATTGATAAGCATCCATTCAGTTTCCAGTTTCTAGCCACTACAAAAAGGGCTGCCACAAACATTCTTGCACATGTGGGACCCTTTCCCTCTTCTAAGATCTCTTTGGGATATAAGCCCAATAGAAACACTGCTGGGTCAAAGGGTATGCACAGTTTGATAACTTTTTGAGCATAGCTCCAAATTGCTCTCCAGAATGGTTGGATCAGTTCACAGTTCCACCAACAATGTATTAGAGTCCCAGCTTTCCCACAAGGGGATATAAAATATCAAAGAATTTATATTCTACTGGGGAGAGGGCTTTTAACATGTACACAGATAAGTAGATACAAAGTATTTTGGAGGAAGTGAAGATATTGTTAACAGTATCAGGATTAATTAAGAGGATTAGGGGATAGGGAATGGTATTGGGTAGAAGGTGATATTTGAGATGAACATTGAGGGAAATCTGGCATTGTGCTAAGTGTCAGGTACAAAAAAAAGGGAAAAGCATATTTTCTTACTCAGTCTAATGGAAAAGACATTTATCCTGGAGGTGATAGAGAATCACCAAAGCTTCTTGAGAGACAGAGTCATACTATTGGATTAGGAATATCAATTTGGTAGCTAGGTTGAGGTTGAATTAGACTGAAACAGGGAGACCATTTAGAAAAGTTGTTGGTCTATGCCCCTCTGACTTGAAACCTCAAACCAAGAGCTCCCTCCTCTGTCCTGCAAGTGCCTGAAACCAGCAGCATCCCTTTCCCCCTGCCTTTGCACTCATTAGGTGCTGGTTCCTTCTCACCCAGGGCCATAGCTCAGCAGCACAGCTGGGCCTGGCATTCCCAAATCAACTGAGGTTCCTTCAGTCTTCTGAGACTCAGATTCCGACTCTAACGAGTCAAACAGGTGCAAGTTTCTGTGATTACTGCTGAGGTTCTAGTTACACCCAGCTAGCCTGAAGGTTCCCTACTTGGTGTTTGTAGGGAGCTAATCTGAAGGTGTTTGCACTTCACAAGGGTTAATCCCCAGCACAGATCTTTCTTCAAATCTTCTCAGTTTGTGCCAGGAGGACCTCAGTTCTGCTCCAAGTCTTTTTGAGTTTTCACCGTTCTATGTTCTCCTTGAGGCACAAATTTGTTCTATTTGTGAGGGAAATCTGGACAGCTTGAAATTTACCAACCTACTCTGCCATCTTCCCAGAATCTCTCTTCTTACCTTGTTTTTCAGCTCTTCCTTTTCAACTTGGAAACCTGTACTCCTTTTGGTTTTTCCCTCTCCACTTTCCAATATAAACTCAGACTTCTATTCTTGGGATCCTGGACTTTGTCAGTGAGCTCTCATTTTATCCTATCTATTCCTGGGGCCACCAAATCACTTCTTAGCCATCTCTAAGGCATGTTGCTACCCATATATCTTTTGCTACTCCCTCCAGCTCTTACTCCCCTATATGTTTGTTTATTTCTTCCATTCTTATGTAAGTTCCTCGAGCAGAGACTGACTTATTTTCTTATATTTATATTCATATTTTTGTTGCTGTTCAGTTGTTTCAACAATGTTCAACTTTTTGTGATTCTATTTAGGCTTTTCTTGGCAAAGTTACTAGAGCAGTTTACCATTTCCTTCTCCAGCTCATTTTATTGATGAAGAAACTGAAGCAAATAGGGTTAATTGACTTTTTCAGGGTGACATTGTTAGTAAATGTCTAAGGCCAGATTTGAACTCAGGAAGATGAGTCTTCCTGACTCCAGGAGTGGCATTCTATCTGCTGCATCACATCATAGCCCTTCCTAGCACCTAGGGCTTTATAAGTGCTTTTTCATTCATTCATTTATTATAAATGGGAATTGAATTTATTGGTCTAACCTGATAAAATCACCAGGGCAAAGAGTGTTGAAGAAAGCTGTCCTCCAAACTAGTAATATCTGGGTTTGTGGTTCTCAGAACACCTCTCCCTAATTGTGATTGAAAGTTAATGAGTAAGGGACAGTATCTCCTTAAAGATAAATTTAAATTAGAAGAAAAAGAATTATGACTAAATAACAAATGCATGCAAGCATGATAGATGACATAGTAGGTAGAGTGCTGGATTAGATTCAGGAAGATTGGATTAACATCTAACCACAAACACTTACTGTTTGACCCTGGACATGCCATTTAACTTCTGTTTCTAAGTTTCCTGATATGGGGCTAATAATAGCACCATCTTCCAGGGTTGTGAGGTTAATGTTAGGTAATATATGTAAAGAAATTTGGAAACCTTAAAGTTCTACCTAAATGCATTTTGTTGTTGTTGTTGTTGTTATCCTGCTCAGAGGAACAGAACCAGCTCTCTCCAATTGAAAGAAACATTAGCTACTACGGACATTTCCATTTTTATCAGTGACACTAGATAAATTGCTTATATCCTAGGGGGAGGTAAGGAGCAATGCACTTTTGGACTGCCTTAGAAATGAAGGGCTCTCATTACCCTGACATTCACTGAAGACATAGTTCAGGAGAAAGAGCAGACTCTGAAAAGCAGTGGGATGACACAGTGTTCTCAAATGGCTACAGGACAAAGGCAGGCTTGAAAAACTGAACACCAGAACAAAAAGATCAAATCTGAAACATAATTGGCAGATAGACATGAATCTCCTTCACTAACAGGTTTCAGTAAATGCTACCGAATTACTTGAAGTATGTTCCTATTGATTTTCTAAAGGGGTCCTTTAACTAGAATCACAAAGCCACAGGGATGATCAGTATCAGTAGGTGAGAACTGAAATTTATCATGACCCCTTTGCATTTATATTTAGAAAAGGTTCCTTTCCCCATCACTCTAATTTCCACCAGCTAGTTTTCTCTTGTGATAATATATTCAAAGAATTGGGAATTGGTCATGAAACATGACATACCAAGAGACAGGAGGGCAACAAAGTGTTTCATGAATTGACTTCAGAGTTGAGAAAACATGAGTTCAAATTCTGCCTCTGGCTCATTTCAGCTTTCAGTGATCTAGGCAACCCTTTTAAATCATAGAGCAAGTTTTTTGTTTTTCGTTTTTTGTTTTTTGTTTTTTTTTTAATTGGTAGAGGTGTGCTTGTGTTGACAAAAAAAATTGTGTGATTAAATTTTAAAGTATGTATTTATTAAATTTATCTAAAATGATAACAAACCCATTATATTTTAAGATATTTTTATAAAAATAATTATTTTTCCAAAACAAAAAAAATTGTATAAAAAATGGCATTCTTTAACATACAAATCTCGAATATCTGGCTAAGTAAGGCATTCCCTGTTCCAATGCAAAACTTACTTGATGATTTAACTTATGTATTATATTATTACCTTAAGTCATAGGAAGAGAGAATTGACTTATAACATGGTTTCTAGTCAGTGTATGTCTGAGACAACATTTTGAACCATTGGCTTCAAGGATGATTCTCTATTATAGGATACTACCACAAATCATAATACACAGTATTTTGCAAACCTAAGAATGTGATAAAAAAACAAATAAGTAAGCCACACACTAAACTGTGGTAGAGTGGAGGTATAATAATCTACTAAAAAATCTTAGTAAATAAATCAGATATTCTATTATTTGACAAATTGAATAATTTGGTAGAATTTACAAATCTGTCACATTAGAAACATTGCCAACACCTACACAGGGAAATACACACATACACACATATATACATCTATACACACATCTATACATACATATACATACATACATATATATAGGATTATGTAGACTAGGCAAGTCAGAGAAGCTAAAACAAATGTAGAAAATGAAGAATATATGATAAATCCAATTAACATCTCAGCTACTAGAGGGTTAGCTATTTTTAAGAAATGACAGTTCTGGATTGCTTTGGTAACCATTCAGCAGATGTTGCTGCTACCCATAGAACTGCAGATAGAGGAAGAATACCTGGTCATTTATGTGAGTGGTTCTCAAACTTTTGTTTCTCAGTATCACTATACTGTTAAAAATTATTGAAAAACTCCAAAGATTTTTTTTGTTTATGTGGGTTATATTTATAGATATTTACCATATTGGAAATGAAAACTAATTTTGATTTTGTAGACCCTATGAAAGGGTTTCAGAGACACAACCCCCCCCCACCCTACCCTACCAGATTTTCTAAATCACATTTTGAGAACCACTGATTTGTGTAATGTATATTTCAGGGTGCCAGGAATTCCACCTGCCTTTTAGAAAGCAAAACAGACATATTTAAACTACCTGTTTTTTTTTTTTTTTTCTTCCTCTCTATTCTCCTGACTTTTATTGCTGTAATCTATGGCCCAAGATCTTCCTCACAAAAATCACATAAACCAGGTTCAATCCTGGAAGTTCTAATGCAGAGATTTTTTTTTTTCTCTTATTCCTTGGGTCCACCTGGAGTTGACTTAGGAAAATTTTCAAAAGAAAATTTAGGTATGTGATAAGAGCATTAACAACCAGGGTTTCCCACTTTTCCCCTGAGGCAGTTCTTCCCTCATATATTAGGTAAATACAATAAATACAGGTGGGACAAGGCTCCATGGTGGCCTCTGGACTGGGTACATGTTAGAGTCAACTCCTGAAAGCTCTTGTAGAACTGATTGTTAAATTTTCAATGTAAACATTTACATCTTAAAAACCCACAAATATTAAATACATTGGGATAACGCAGATTAAATCTGAAAGTTTGTCCTGAATACATTCTTTTTTTTTGAGAGCCAGGAGTTAAACATTTACTAGCACACCACTGCCTATAGTTGTGTTGATGGTGGCTTCCTAGTCATCTAAGGGTATTATACACAGTCTATCCACATGATCTCTCTGATTTGGTGAAGGTCTGAAGATCACACGAGTCACCACACTCTGCACTGCTGATCAGATAATCTTACATATAAAGATAAAGGGTAAGAAGCTATGTACCATTGTATTCTTGTTAACTATCCCAGCCATGTAAGATCAAAGATTTGTTTGTTAATGAGTCAGTGATTTACAAATGTCTGATTTCATCCTGGCATCTATCCTGAGCTAACACTGAAATAAAAGGGTGCCAATATCAGATCCATTCTTGAGAATTTATGTCTAGGTTTTTCCAAAAGTGAGTCACTGGATTCTCAACTACTATGCAGAAATTCTATATACAATATGAGTATTAGATAAGAGACAGATCTTTATTTCACTTACCTGAGAAAATATAAGATACACAAAGCTCATAGGTGCTCAAAATAGAGAAATATAAAACATTACATGAAACACAGTGCAGTGGACTTCTCCAGAAAGTAAAGACACCATGGGTACTGTTGAACAAAAAGTCTCCATTAATTTGGAACCTGCAACACATATTTGTGGTATGGAGAATTGGCAAGGTCCAGGTATCCTGTCCTTTCCCCTCCTTCAATTCCCACCTTCCCCCACTCCAACATTAGTCTTTCAACTGCAATGTGATCATGTTTCTTCTCCAAGAAACATAATGTTGAAGAAATCTCCCTCTCAGGAGTCTAGTGCTGGAATAAGAGAACCCTGGAATACTTTATCTCTTAGAAATGAACTTTTAGTCCATTCTTAGAAACTCTAGACTGACCTATGCTCAGCCAAGGAAGCAGAAAAATAGGACATGACAAGGATCTAGAGATCCATGGGCAACCCTCTCAAATTCTCCATGTGCTTCTTTTGAAGTTGCCATTTTAAAATTTTCTAGTGGGTGGGATGAGGTTATTGGCTCTCCTCCCTTTGTCTTCCTTCATGTCAGATAAAATAACACAAATTTGTAATGGAATTAGTCAGCAAGGATTTTATATGACTTCCTTTGATCCCCAGTCATCCTGTGATCTAAAAGGTCTTCAAAGAACTTTTCATGACATGTATGGAGTTTGATAACAACCCTACACATGGTATTTTCTTATATACACAAACCCATCTAGAATGGCCACGATAACAAAATGAGGGTCAGAATTCACACAACTAGGAAATGCTAGAATGGGAAGTAGAATACAGGTTTTCTTCCTCTTAGGCCATTTTTCTTTCCAGTGTACTACAGTTGAAAGGATATGGAACTTAGAGTCAATAGTTGTTGTGGTTGTTGAGTTACACCTCATTCTTTGTGACACTTTGGATTATACTGATCATCAAAGATACCAGAATGGCTTCCCATTTTTTTCTCCAGCTCATTTTGCAGATAAGGAAACTGAGGCAAACAGGATTTAATGACAGACACAATTAATAAGTGTCTGTAAACTGTGATATAAATTCTATTGAATGGGGTTTGAAACTCAGATCTTCCTGACTCCAAGTCCAGCTCTTTTAACCACTAAGTCAGCTATGTGCTTCCATGTCAATAGACATAGCTTCAAATCTCACCTTTGATCTCAGGCAACTCATTTGGACTTGTGTGCATAATAAGAAACTCAAAGTAGATGACTTCCTAGATGACTTCTACCCCTCCATCTATTCTTCTTAAAGATATCTCTGACCAAAGGAAAATGCTGGATATTATCAACTCTTGCCTCAATGTATTAGAGGGAGAAAACATCATGGGCTATTATAAAATGTGCCTGTCTTTGATCCCTATTTGCTGATGCTCTGTGCACCTAAAATTACCTTGTATTTATTTCCTATTTACTTATCTGTATACATGTTTTTTTACTCAATAGAATGTAAGTTCTTTGAGGAGAGGGTTTTTTTAAATTATCTATAGTGCCTGGCTCACAGTAGCTTAACAAATGTTTGTGAAATGAATGAATGAAATGCTAAAGAGCACATAATCCAGAAAATCATTTATATTTGACTTTTCAGCTGAAACACACACCAACATATGATGCATTCCAAATTTCACTTCTTAATTAAGTTTTGTTGAGATCAATATTAAAATGAGTTGTTCTTTCCTCAGGGCATATAGACTAAAGATAAAAAGTAGCTCCAGATAGATTAAATGACAGAGGAAAGAAATGAAGAAATGTGCTATTATCAATACATAAAGCAGATAATTCCTTTATGGATAATTGAAAATGAATTAAGGCTCAACTTAGATGACACTCACCTACAAAAGAGAAACAATTTCCTGAGTCAGCCAATCAACATTCTCTTCCATCACCTCTATTTCATCCCCTCCAAGACCTCTCAACTATTTTTATTTATTTTATGAATATTTTGAATTTGCTTTTTTTTTGTTTTGCCATGGTAGAATCTTAAGTTTCTTAAGAGCAGGAATTGTTTCATTTTTGTCAAAGTATCTCCATGCTGGGCCCAATGCCTGAAGCACAGGAGCACTTAATAAATGAATTTTGAATTGGATTGGAATGAGTTGACCCTAACAGAACAGATGAGGCAAAAGTCTATCCAAGAAAGAACAGCAATAAACATCATTTTTGAGAAATATCAGAAAAGTTATTCTTGACTATGATTTTGTTTATGAAGATGTCAATTTCTTTTTCCTAGTACATGAGCACAACTCTCTCTTCAGAGTTTCTCCAAAAGTGTTTCTTTAGAATGTATTCCTTTGGTATTAACTCTAAAAAAAGAGGAAAAGAAGAAAAAGAGAAAATATTCCCTTCATCCCTTTCCACCCTGAAGTTTTACATGATTGGCATGAAGAGCAGTAACTAGGTTAGGTCTGAAGTGAATTGGCAAAGTGGTATGGGAACCATTCACTACCCTGGCTCTTCTCAGAGCTATCTCTGCCAGGGCTATCAATATCTTGCTTATTCAAGACTTGGAAACAGCCCAGGTTTTAGAAGTCAAATTTGAGATGAGCTGAAGGCCTTAGCATCCGCCTCAGGGACCAGGGGAACATAAGGCTCATAGCCATGTGTAGGGATGTGTCCTGGGAAGGATCTGGTATCGAAAACACCTGCATCTCTGAGTTTCCATGGGGGATTTTAAAATTCATTGCAATTCCCTAAATTATCTGCCTCCCTTCCTACTATCAACATTCATAGTTCCCCAGAGTCCCCCTCTACCTACTCTTCCAGGGGCTATACATGAACAAAAATGGGAAGTAGGCAATTTATTTTGGGGACTACCCTCCTCCCCCACTGCCCTTTTTGTCTTTTTCTACATTTCTTTCTCCCTGTTTATTGCCCCATCTCCCTTCAGGTACATAGTTCTGTTAGGCTTTCCTCATTTTTTTAAAGGCTTATGAAACTTCAGCCAAGTTAGATCCTTGATTTGCCTTTTTATAAAATAGGGATAATAACATGCTACCTGCCTCATAGTGTTGTTTCTAGGATCAAGTGGGGTCATGATTGGGAAAGTGCTTCATGAGCCTCTAACAACACACTCCAACTCTTGGCTCCAGCCATTATCTGATTGATTTTAAATATCATTTAATTGTTTGAGGATCTGAGGTCTAAAGAGTTCTGTGACTAACCTAAAGTCATACAGTGGTACAGCTGGGATTCAAACAGGGTGTTATATAAGATCATCTAACTTCCTACTTTGTCCTATTACATTTCTTCTCTAGTGTTACATGGATTAAGCTCAGGTAAATATCTGTGTTCCAGGGTACCTCCTATTCCCTTCCTTTTCTCCTGTTAGTGTCATGGCTCCCATTCACTATTAAATTTGGGATCCTATCACCTAACTTTCTCCATGGAAGAGGAGGCAGCTTTCACCTTCTTCAAAGGATATCATGAAAAATTCTTCCTGAATTGAGACTAAGGAAATTTGAGTTCTGGCACAAAATTAATTATGTTCTTTTTGTTCTGGCATTTCCATCATTACCCCATTTAGGATTTTCTTGGCAAACATACTAGACTGCTTTGTTCATTTCCTTATAGATGAGGAAACTAAGGCAAACACAGTTAAGTGACTTGCCCAAGGTCACACAGCTAATAAGTACGAAGGCAGATTTGAAGTCAGAAAGACTCATCTTTCTGACTTCAGACTCAACACTCTATCCACTGTGTCATTTAATTATTCCAGGATATTTTAATTTAGACTTTCTATATTTTACTTATATTTTGCTATTTCCCCTTCCTGCCATGCCTGTTCTCTCAATTATGAGCTTCAGTATCCTTCTCTGGCCTCTCTAGGTTCTTGTTCTCACCTAGGGAAGATGATCAAAATAGTCTTCCAGGTGTTTCTTGTCAGTTCCCTTCAAAACACATCAGGAAGATAAAAGGAATGTCAGGTGAAAAAAATGGAGCGATATATGATGGAAGCCATAATTACTGGGAGGGAAGAAAAGCCTCAAAGAGATTCAGTGTACAGCCAAAAAAATAAAAGGGAAAAGGACCTATTTGTACAAAAATATTCATAGCAACTGTTTTTGTGGCAGCTAAGAATGAAAAATTAAAGGGATGCTCATCAAGTGGGGAATGGCTAAATAAGTTGTAGTATTTGATTGCAATGGGAATTGTTCAAGAAATGACAAGCAAGATGATTTCAGAAAAACTTGGAAAGACATGAACTGATGCACAGTGCAGTGAACAAATTGATTGATGAAGAATTGTGAATGAGTTAACTGTTCTAATCTAATATAATCCAAGAAAATCCCAAAGGACTAATGATGAAGCATACTGTTTCCAGAGAAAGACTTGATATTGAATATGTACTGAAGCATGCTGTTTTTCATTTCTTTTCTTTCATTTTCTTCTTTTATTTGAATCTGTTTGTACAAAATGACAAATATGGAAATGTTTTACATAATTGCACATATATAACATATATCTGGTTGCTCACTGGCTCAGGGAGGGGAGAGGAAAGAAAAAGGAAAAATAGAATTCAAAACTCAAAACTTTAAATAAAAATGTTTAAAAATTGGAAAAAAGAGATGCAATATAATTACTTACTTTCCATTCTGTGAAGACCTTGCTAACTGGGCTTTCCAGGACAGGCATTTTGTGGGAACAGCCCAATGAAAATATGCCATTGATACTCTCTGAGGATGCAAGAATTTGTTAAAGGCAAGAAGCACATCAAAGCAAGCTATTCTGGCCAGCTTATGTCCTTCATTTTATTTTGTCTTTTATTAAATCTTGTCCTTTCTCTTATTCTTACTTACCTAGAAAAAAATTCTTATCTTAGCATATAACCCTAAGTAGAAAGAGCACTCAGCCTGGAGTCAGGAAGACTCATTTTCTTGAGTTAAAAAATGACCTCAGACCCTTATTAGCTGTGAGACCCCTGGCAAGTAGTTTCACTCTGTTTGCCCCATTATTGTTGTTCTCTCTTGTCCAGTTCTTC
>JAJPUD010001799.1:257323-311186 GCA_023553655.1 Myrmecobius fasciatus | reverse complement strand
AGGCCAAATTTGAGTTCATGAAGATTAATTTTTCTGATTCCAAGTTGAGCACTCTACCCATTGTACTATTTAATTATTTATTTGATTTGATTTCCTCAAATATAAAATGAGGCATAATAAGGTCACCTATCTTGAAGGGTTGTTATAAAGTTCAAATGAGATATTTCTAAAGTACTCAGCACAGTGTCTGGTGGATAGTAGGCATTACGTAAATGTTTATTCTCTTCTCTTCCCCTTATAATTGGACATGGGTAGTGGGGTAATTGAAGTAGTTTCTGCAAGTATTCATTTTCTCAAAGAAATAAGTAGGTAAATCAACCAAAGCTGCTTCAAAGGTGAGGGTGGATGTGGGGGTAAAATTGGGAGTGAAAGAAGCAGGAATTCTTGGAACAGTGCTATCTCAGGATGATGAGAAGGGAACTGAGGAGTAGCACCCAGTAGACATATTGGTGAGCAGTAATGAGGACCCAGCTGGGGTTATATACTTTGAAATTGTAATGGGTAAAATCATCTTATTCTTGTGACTTTTCTCCAGTGATGCTCAACAACCCTGGAGCAGAAGTGGAGAAATGGGATGATGGTTAGTTACATAAAGCTGAAGATTCACAGGTGGGAAGTGGAAGGTCATGGAATGAGAGTTTCTATAGCAGTAAGAGAGGCAATGTGGTATTGTGAAGGGAGGTTGGGTTTGAGTCATAGATTATGGATTCAAATTCTAGCTGTGTCACTGTTTAGCTATTTTTTTGGGGGGGGGCAAATCATTTAACCTCTCTGGGCTTCTTCATTTGAAACAATAAGAGGACTGAGTTAAATGACTTCCAAGGTTTCTTACAGCTCTAACTCTGACCTCAGGCCTCCACTCATTGCCTAGAAGTTGAAAGTGTTACATTTCACCCTTCTTCTAGGATTTTCTAGTATTCTTATGAGGGCATGGGGGTAGTCTTTGTCATTTGCTCAATGAGTATATTCTTTCAATTTAGATATCTTTTGTAATATAGGGGCTTTTAACCTGAGATTAATAGATTATCTATTATAAATTAATATTTGTTTCAATGGTATAGCAAGAACAAGCATTGCAAACATTTTCCCCAACACCCTAGAGGCAAAACTCCCTTCCCCTTCCTTATATAACCTCATTTTCTGGGAGAGGAGGAGCATTAGTTTCACAATTTAATTCAGGTTCTTTATGTTATGGTCCCAAATTTTGAGTCCAACACTCATGATACCCTGGCTCCTCAGGGTTTCCTTGCTGGCCTGGCAGCAATCTCAATCCAGGAATCCTGCCTCCAATGTCATGATTGGCTAAGGCTTCTGGGTAGACTGACTACATTTATATGTCCTGGTAAAGGACAAGGGAGAGGGGCAAGGTGGCTCCTCCCCCACATATAGCTCAGTGGATGGTACTTAATGCTTTGGGTGAATAGAATCTTCACTCCCATTTGGACTCTTGGAGAAACAGAAAAAGAAACTATTCTGGTTTGGTAATTTTTAGTGACCATGTCTCTTTCAGCTACCCAATTAATGGAAAGAGACTGCTCCCACACATATGCAAAGGGGACACAGATGTCTCTTCTTGGAAAGCAGGGCTTTGCTGTCTCCCACATGGGTGCTTCTCACTCAGGTGCTTCCTGCTTGTTCAGGTAAATCTAGTTTCAGTTTAAAACATGGAAATAGTAGATCATGAGGTCCAGGGCTAGGGGGTGAAGCTAAAGAAGTCATAGAGGGGTCAAGAAGCATTTATTAAATATCTACTATATTACAGTCTTGTGCTAAGTGATACCAGGTAAGGGAAAAATCATATTCCTTGACCTTGAGGAGTTATATTGTAATGGAAGCAGTTACATGTGAGCAACTAGGTACATAAATGGTATATATAGTGCAAAGTAGAGGAGACTCAGATATTAAACTATTGAATAGTGAGGAATCATAAAAGACACCTTGCAGAAGGTAGGGATTGAGTTGGAGAGGATGGGGGATGAAGATGAAACTGGAAAACATTCAAAGTACAAGGGACAGGAATAGGTCATGGAACTAGTGAAGATGAGGATGAAGAAAATGAATGAAAATAAAGGATATAGAAAGATAGAAAATAATTTGTGGCAAAAGAATAACATTTTAACATTCAAGACTTTGGGAAAATCACTTAGACTTGTTAGGTCTTAATTTCCTCATCTGAAAAATAAGATGTTCTCTACCGTCCCTTTTTGGCTTTATTTTTATGATCTATGATAATGCTATTGCTATATGGAGGGATTTTCAAAGAAAGCTGGTCACTTGTAAAGGCCTCTAAAACAGGCTATGATGGCCTTATTAATGTAAAGGTAAAATTATACTGCCATGTATTTATGCAACATGATAACTCTGTTCCCTTTTACTCACATAATCCAGAGTCAATTTATTACATCTTTTTTAAGGATTTCTGAGTACTTTGAGGGACTCTGTAGTTGTCTCTTTCCTAATGCCATGGCTCTGGCCCTCAGTGGCTATGTTCTTCCCCCATTGTTAGACAGCAAGGTGGGGAACAGATAAAGGGCTATTCCTGGAGTCAGGAAGAGCAGACATCAAATCTATGATTTTAAACACTTACTAGATAGGTGTCCCTGGGAAAATCAATAACTTCTATCTGGTCAGTTTCCTTACTTAGCTTCTAGTGTTTTTATAAGGAAAAGTAGGTTCAAAACTTAGTTTTGCTCCTAACAGCCTTGGTCCTTGTCTTTAGGTTATTGATGCTGGGTTAGAAATAATACCCAACCTGGAAGGTGACTCCTGGGGTTAGAGACTCCACTCCTGAATCTAGAATGGAAAAGTCAAGTATCCAGGCCCTTATAGCCACGTGATCTCAGAGGAGAAGTTCCTTGGTGCTTTCCCCTTACACCAGAATTTGTTACTGGCCACTGATAAAGGAACAGTAATTAAGCTCCTTCCCAAGTGAGAAATGACCAAAGTTGGTTTTGAAGAAATCATCAGTTCTAATAATACAGCCAATGCAAAGAAGCTTCTCCCACCTGGTTAGCCAACTGGAACTAGTAACAGAATGTCCATTGATGATCCACTGTCTTTTCCAACACACATTTTTAATATGTCATCTCAGTTTGCCTGGAGCAATTCCCCAGCACACTCTTCATGGATAGATGCCATTTGAGTAATCTGATGGGATTTATGCATACTACAAACCCCAATCACATTTAGAATGGAAGAATGCAAATGATTGTATTTGAGTATGAATTCTACATGTAGAATTTCCCAGATTCTATATAGCACGAAGGAGAGCATTAAAAAAAAAAAAAAAGAACCTCCCCAGATTTTGACTATTGTTCAACAGATTCCACCAGATTTCCTGAAGTTGGTAAAAACTAAAACTAAGGGGAGAATGTAAAGGCAGGGTCAAAAATCACTTTCCCCTATTTTAGCCTTAATACTTTAACTAGATGAGAATATGTCTTAATAGATCAATCAATTTTAGGCTTTAGGCCAAGGGTAAGCCATTCTTCAAAGTAAAATATATTTGTACCAGAATCACATTCAGATTGGTCGAGGACATTTGGCTATTCCCCAGAAGTTATCTGTAAAATATGAACTAGATAGAAAAGGATTCATTCAAAATACTGGAGCCAATTGAGCATTCTACTAAAATCTATGATAAGAACTTCTTTGGAGAAAGAAGTGGGGTAGCTATTGGCTGTAGCTCTAAGTTTGGATTTGAACTCAGGATTTCCTAAATCTAGGTCCAACACTATCTACTGTCTTTTCTAACTGCCTACAATGATCATGTTAGAACCAGCATTAAAACTTATGAGTCTTGATTCCAAGTGTGGGTCTTAAGTACCTACTATGTTTCAGGCACTGTGGTGCTAAGTATTGAGGACAAAACTAACAGTCTGTTCACTCAAGAAGATTACTTTGGAGGTACATGTTCACACATAAGAAAATACAGGATGTCTCTGTTATCTCTGCCTCTCTGAGTCTTTCTATGTGTGTCTGTCTATGTCTGTCTGTCTCTCTGTTTCTCTCTTTCTCTCTCTCATCTGAGGTCAATTATCTTCATTTATGAATCATTCTTCAGCTGACTCCTTATCATTTTTGTTGTTATTGTCTTGAGCTAATAATTCAAGTTTTTGTTCAGTTGATAAATTGCAAACTCTCATTACCTCAGAGCCCTCATTCCAGTTTATGAAATATTGCTTATTTAATAAACTAGGGAAAAACCCTCTTTCCCCATGGGTAATTAGTCATCCTTTTTCCTTATCAAAACCCCTGATTTCTTAAGATTAAATAAATATTAAAGTTATAATATACAGTTTATTAATAATGTAAATCAAAATCACAAAGACATAAATATTTATTATATTGTAGGTGAGTAATTATAGCTGGAGTCAACTCAAACTACCTCTTTGATTTAGGCCCAGCCTTGCTTCTCATTATCATTTAAGTTAATATTGCCTTACCTGGTCTCTTGGCCTCTAGCAGCCTCTAGCTTTCTATATCTTCTGTACAGTTCTTCTAAGCATTGAATCTCTGTCAAAATCCTGTCCTCTTGTGGGAGAACTTGAAACCAAAAGGGAAGTGATTACAATTTTTCAAATTCCTAAAACTTAAAGTAGACTTGTACTGTCTGATGATCTGGTTTGAATGTCTTATTCATACTTCAGGGGATTGAAGGATAGAGGAAGAAAATGCCTAACTGGATTTTTTTAAAATGTGTAATTCCCTTGCAGAGCGGTTAGAGGAAGCTTATGAGTAACCTCCACTGAAGGAGTGCCCTTGCTTCATTTTAGAAGCATTTCACATTTTAAGTTTTCTTTTTCTAGATAAAGTTATAGGTTGGAGGGCAAGAAATACCATTAAGAAAAAAAAAACCTGAAGAAATAGTTCTGGGCAAAGTATTGGATTCAAAGTCTGAGGGTCTTAGGTTTAAATTAAACTGTGACACTACATATGAGACCCTGAACAAATCATTAACCTCTCTAGACCTCAGTTTCCTGAACTATAAAATCGAGAAGCATTTGTTGTTCTAGATCTACATGCTTATAATTCAATAAAGGAACACATAGGACCATCGATTAAGAGCTGAAAGTAAATTAGAGGTCATAGAGTCCAACTGATCAATGAATATTTATGAAGTGCCCACTATGTGCCAGGATGTGGCCACTGTGCATGCTACAGCTTCTTGGAGCCAGAGGTGTGAATTGGGTAAAAGGTAGACTCTGTCAAAGACAGATGAGCAGTCCAGCCCATGAGTAGTCTTAGCAGATGTATTGTAGTAGATTGAAGGTAATGGAGAAGGCTCAAATATTTGGATGAGATAGGGCAATGTTTACCCCAAACCCATGTGAAGACTTTCCTGGAGAATGGGCAGATGAGAATAATTTGTTCCAGTGGCCATGAAGGTGGTTGAAATAGGCACCATAGAATGCTTACAGCTTGGTCAGACATCAAAAATACTAATGTCATCCACTGCCTTCTGGACCATCACCAGTCATCCTGACTTTTGCCTTGCCATTGCACTTCAGTGACTCAAGAAGAGAGAGCGAGGCTGATGATTTTGTATTAGTCTGTCCCACCAAAATCCAATTCGTGCTTAAGTCACACTCTGTAATGTCATTGATCCTCTGAAATAAAAGATGAACAACAATAACTATGTGCCAGGCATTTGCTAAGTGCTAAGGATACTGAAATAGACAAAGGACAGTTCCTGACCCAAGGGGATTTAGAGCATAATGGTGGAGACATCATACAAATAAATATATACAGAGGGAGCTATATATAAGATAAATGGGAAATAATCAATAGAAGGCAGGTAATAGAATTAAGAGAGAGGTTGGGCAAGGCTTCTAGGAAAAAAAATGGGATTCCAATTGGATCTTGAAGAAAGCCAGGAAAATAGGAGTTGGAGCAGATGAGGAAAAGCATTACAGGGCTACATAACTACTACTACTACTAGTAGTAATAATAATAATAATAATAATTAGTATTTTCATTGCCCTTTAAGGTTTGCCAAGCATTTTATATTCTCACAACAATTCTATGAGGCAGGCATTGTTATCACTCTCATTTTACAAATGTGGAACTAAGTTGTATGACTAGGAACACACAGTTTGGAATCATCTGAGCCAGGATTTGAACCAAGAACTCTCCAACAATTCCACATGGTCTAAAGGAAGTCTAGTGCTCCTAAGAGAGAAGGAACATTAAATCATTTTAAATATAGCACACGATTTGTCTTTGAAACTTGTTTTCTGAAAATGTCTATGCTAAATAACTGCCATTTTTTATGGGGAAGACCAAGATTCAGCTGCCTCCATCCCCTGGCCTCACTCTGTATCCTCCAAGGACAGCTAGTGTTGCTACATATGCACATTTGTCAAAGGACTAGCCTTGTTATCCCACTTATCTTTCTTTGTCCCAGGCTGAGATTTATTGATCTGATCAGGAGAACTCAAAATCACAGAGCAAAGACAAGGTTTTTGTGTTTTCTTGTAATGAGATAATATCATGAATGGAGTTCTTTTCTTACCTTTCTTGGACCTCCACATTTTGTCTCTTTTCCTGGCAGATGCTAAAGGGAGATGAAATCAGAACTCCAAGTGTCTGGCCAGTCAGGAAATGTCCATTTTAACTTAGAGATGGGAACAGAGAAGCCTGAACTGATTGAATTTACCCATCTCAGAGTCCTTTCTACAGCTTCCAGAATTAGCATATCCTGTTGTCTGTTCTCATTTCTGTGTTTTCTCAAAGGACAACATGTGGTGGAAAGACATTTTAATAGATGAATTTGGCTAAAGAAACAGTCTGAGAACATAACAGAGAAAAACTCCTCTCCTACCCTTGTCCCCTTTGCTTAATTTTTGGGAAACTGTTCCATGGCAGATGGAAATTAAATGGCAAATTGATTGGACGGCACCAACAAGCATCAGTGCTGCTTTAAAAATTGTGTAGGTGTGTTTTTTAATATGAAAAATATTTTGAATTGAGGAATCCTAAACCCCAAAATAAAATGAACTCTGAGCTCAATAATTGAACTCAAATTGCCTTATCCTTTTAAACTAAAAAAGGAACCAAATAAGATTTAGAGCAAAACAAACTTAGTCAACCAGTTTATACTCAGAATAGAATCCATATATTTGCTCAAACTACTTCACTAGAGATGTAGCATAGAGAAATGTATAGGGAACTGACTTCATTATAAAGAAGACCATAATCAATTGCTACGTCTGGCATATGCCACCTTTGTGAAGGGGTGGATTGGCCAATCAAACTAGTCAGGATGATGATGATGATGATGATGAAGTGGGAAGAGTTTATTATCTAGGAGTTTCTACCAGTGATAACATCACAGATGTGGCTCAAAAATATCAGATCAAAATTAGACCATCATGCTATTCAGAACTATATAATGACAGGGCACCAAATTTAATCAGGAAGGTCTTGGTTTGGGTTCCAGATACTGCCAATTAATCTCACTTCTCTGGACTTCAATTTCCTATCTAATAAAATAATTCCCTTGCATACTTTCTAGGGTTGTTGTTAGGAAAACATTCTAAATATGAAGTATTATACAGGATATTCCAAAAGTCTTCGTGTAATTTTAGGTTACTGAAAGTGATGGAATACTATTGTGATATATGAAACAATGAACAGGATGCTTTCAGAAAAATTCTAGGAACCTTTATATATGAACTGATGCAAAGTGAAGTGAGCAGAACCAGGAGAACATTGTACACAGACACAGCAATATTGTAAGGATGATCAACTTTGAATGACTTAGCTAGTCTGATCAAGACAAAGACCCCAAACAATTCCAAAGGACTCATGATGAAAAATGGTATTCCTCTTTAGAGAGAAAAACTGATGAAATTTGAATACAGATTGAAGCATACTTTGTTTACTTTCTTTTTCTTTTTTTGTGCTTTCTTTTATAACATGGCTAACATGGAAATATATTTTGCATGATTTTACATGTATAACTATATCAAATTGTTTATTTCCTCAAGGTGGGGGGAGAGAAGTAGGAGGGAAGAAGAGAAAGTGAAACTTACATTTTTTAAATGTTATTTTTTATATATAATTGAGAAAAAATGAGTTTGGTTTCAATGAATAAATTTTGACAACTTTTAAGTCATTCCTGCTAAATCTACATCTGGATTAAGATCAAGATTAAGGGGGCAGCTAGGTGGCGCAGTGGTTAGAGCATCAGCCCTGAAGTCAGGAGGACCTGAGTTCAAATCTGGTCTCAGATACTTCCTAGCTGTGTGACCTTGGGCAAGTCACTTAACCCCAATTGCCTCAGCAAAAAAAAAAAAAAAAAAAAAAAAGAAGATCAAGATTAAGACCAAAAGTTGGAAGATACCAAAATACTTAATCCAGTCTAATATTGTCATCTTAAAGATGAGGAAACTGAAACCCAGGAAATTTAATTTGAATATCTAAAGTCACACAAATAGCATTGGAGATGTGACTTGAATCTAAATACTCTGACCAGTATGATTTTTCCATTGTTCATGTTTCTTAATTTTTCTCTTATGTGATCATATAAGCAGAATCATGTGCTAGATAAAGAGCTTGCCCCTAGTTAAAAAAAAAAAAAAAGACTTGTGTTCAAGTCCTTTTTTAGACTCATACTCATTTGTGTGACCTTTGCAAGTAGCTTACTATATCAGTGTCCTAAACATTTCTCCAAAGATATAAGGTAGTATGTGCAATATAGGGGATTCCTTATATGACAAAATCATAAATCTGGCCTCATCTCCTATCTCCTCAAAGGTCAAAGTTTGTAGTTAACTCTAGTTGTATTTTCTCTACCTTGTATTATTTTGTAAAAAGTCTTTCCATACATTTCCTTGTATTCTTCATACTATCTCAGGCTTAATTGCATTATGAAATTTACTTCATACTGTTAAACTGTGAATATGATTTTGCTTCTATTTAGAAGAATGATATGCTATCCTTGAGATTCTCAATGAATATTTGTTGATAGACAAAATAAGAAGCAGCCATATGAATGACTTCATGAAATAAGATTGAAAAATTTGGCCAATGCCATCTGCAACCAGTGAGCCCATCCATGAATCTATCGATAAGCATTTATTAAATGCAAGCTATGTGCCAGTCACTGAACCTCATTAAGTTTTACACAACAAGCTTTTATTAAGTATCTACTCTGTGTTCAGTTCTGTGATATGGACTTTATGTATCTATGGATCTATCTTTGTGTGTAGGTATCTATCCATCTGGAGACAATTGGGGTTTAGTGATTGCCCAGGGTCATACACAGCTGGAAACTGACTAGCTGTCCGTATCTGAAGTACAGGTCTGGTATTCTATTCTGTCACCTGACTACCCTGTAACATAGACTTAAAAACATTTATTTGTATCTAGATTGTGGTTTCATTCATTTGTAAGTATTGATATAAAAATATCAAAGTTTGTGGTCACAAAAATAAACTGAAGACCCCATGCCTGATATTGAGGAGTTTACAATATTCTAAATGTTTCTACCTGAAACAATGGGAGAACAACTAAAGGTGGAGTAATTGAGATTGTGCGGTACCGTTTGGTGGGATGACTTGGATCTATATCCTATCTGTCACTTACAAGCTTTATGATTTAGGGAAGCCATTCTTTGGAACCTCAATTTCTTTCACCTAAAAAAGAGGAGGTTGCAGTTCCTTTCAGTTCTAACATCCTCTGATTTTAGAATGATGCTTGTTTAAGGAATTTAGAGAGGGAAGCTTCTCCATGGATTGGGGTTAGATCACCTTGTACTGGGGACCCCTGAGTAACAGAGGAAGTATGATTGACTCATTCAGCTAAACTTTGGCAAATTCATTAGCCTGAATTCTATGACTTCTTACTACTTAAGTGTGCTACATTAAATAATAATAAAAATACTTCAGAGTTGTATAGCAATTTTAACACCCCCCCCCCCGGTTTTTTCCTCTATTTTTTAAAAGTGGAAAATAAAAAAAGAAAGGGGAAAAAAATGTTTTTTTTTTTTTTTTTTTTTTTTTTAAGAGAAGAGCTAGGAGCAATGGGTAGGAGTTATAAAGGAAACAATTTAGGCTTGAAGCAAGAAAAAACAGATGGGCCTATTGTAAATTCTGCACCAAATCATGGGTGTAGGTAACTTCTGCTAAGTTACTAGAATAGATTACACTACTTTGTAAATTATATTACTTCTCAGTAATTCTTACTAATAATTAGTGATTCTTACTAATAATTACTTCTCAGTAAATTCTCAGTCCAATGCTGCTTTCCATCTAAAGCTTTTTAAACTGTGTGTTGCAACCCCACATAAGGTCACATAACTGAATGTGGTGATTGTGAAATTATGATTATTATCAGCAAATGTTTTATTTGTTTACCTGTTTCCTATACTTATATACAAGGAGTCATGTAAAAATTTCTTGTATAAAAAGGATTAGTGACTGGAAAAAGTTTAAGAAACCCTGAGAGACAACTCTGATGGCAACCTACATGGATTTTTAACACCTTCCTATTCACTCTTTCTCATTTTCCTCCTCATAGCACTCTGGAACTTCTGACAAAGATATGGAACTCATAAAGAGCTTTCTTCCTTCTAAATCATTCATGATGTGGTAGATAGATGGGTTATGTAAGAGTCGGTCTAGGAGGTTAATTACAGAGATTCCATTACTGTCCCAACTGAGTAAGAGTGGTGATAGAGGTGGGGAGTGTGACAAGTGAGGCTAGGGAAGCCACAGACACTTTTGTGGAAAGCATCAGGAGAAATAGTGGGCAAGCAGCCACACTTGATAGAAATGTGAAGTAAATCAAAGAAGCACTTAGCTGGGGAAAGGCCACAGGGAGGAAGCTTAAGCATGAATCACTAGCTTTTTTTGTTAGCTTGGTTCAGTGTTTATACAAGTATATATGTTTATCCCTGCTCTTCTGGGAAATCCCCAGAATTGCCAACACAGATTCTTCTATTTCATTCACTGAAGTGTCACTAAACACATCACAGTCTATTGGGTTCCCTAGAATAGGACCAATAATACTTAAAAATAGTTTTATTGATGTTTTTGTTTTTTTAAACTACAGTCATTTCAGCTAATCTGTTTTACATGAATTGACATATATGATTGATATCACATTGCTTGCCTTCTTAAGGGGACAAGACAGAAGGAAGGGAGGGAATTTGAAACTCAAAATTTTAGAAAATGAATGTTAAAATTTTTCACATGTAATTGAGAAATATTTAATAAAATAAATAAAATATATTTAAAAAAACATGGTCATTTCTCAGAATCTACCCCATTTACTTTGAACTTTCCTATTGTAATAAAGAAAAATAGATGAACAAAACTAAGCAACCATTTCTGATATGATATGCAATTTTTTTCTCTCATAGTCTTCCATCTCCCTACCGAGACAGGGGAACTGTGTTTCATCATCTGGTTTCTAAGGCAAAGATTATTCAATGAAACCAATCTGAATTTTTCTGAGTATATTTTAAGTTGATTTTCTTATTTTATTTTGCATCAGTTCATACAAATATCACAAGGTTCTTAAGGAGCTAACAATATGCTTCCAGATGAGAACTACAGACAGTTTATAGAATAATAAATTTAGTTATATAGCTAAATATATTCAAGATATATGGCCATAGTGAAATGTATGAGGTATGTCTAAGCCAGTTTACTATTGCTTATGCAAACTGGTACAGAAACATTAATTGGACTTAGACTTCTCAACATATTAATTAAAACACATGAACACTAACTTCTAGAAACAAACCATCATACTAACATTTTAGAGTTTTTGATAAACTTTTTTTATGAAAAAAATTAATAAATTATATAATTTGTGTGTTTAATTGCTTTCCAATCCTGCACCTGGAATGACCTGAACTATATAGTTCTATCCAAAATGAAGGGGATCTTCTGGGCTATGAAAACCAATCCTAGCATATAATTGTAGAATGAGACCTAGATTGAAATTCAGGAGACCTGAAACTTTAACAAGATTTCTTCTTCACTTGGCCATGTGGTTATCTGGACAAGCTCCAAAATCTCCATCAAACAATCAACACTGTCCTCAAGCCAATATAGACTGACTGAATCTCAAGTGCAGAAACAAAGATGTTAGCCTTAGTTGCTATAATTTAAAAATATGCTGAAGGTTGGGGTTTCATTTAAAAAAAATTTAGCTATGAATGTTTCTAAGTTGTTTACTACACATAACTTGATTGCTAGAGTCTACATTACTGGTTAAGTTGTTTATAATATATATTTTTTTTCTTTCACATAAGTTTTTCAGTTGTTTTGGCAGCTAGGTGATACAGTGGATAGAGCTCTGAACCTGGAGTAAGGAGGACCTGGGTTCAAATTCAGCCTTACACAAAATCTATGATCCTGGGCAAATCACTTAACACTATTTCCTCATCTGTAAAAATAAGCTGCAGAAGAAAATGACAAACCACTCCACTGTCAAGAAAACCCCAAATCAGGGTCACATGACATGATTAAATCAACTCAAAAACAAAAATTATTTTTTAAAACACACACGCACGTTATCTACAATGTCAAACCATGCAGGTATTTATCTTATTACTGGAAAATAACTTATCCAAAGGAGCTTGATCATAAAATGGAGGCTTGAAACAAAATGAAGTCAGTTATGCTAGGTTAACAGACTTATTCCTATTGTTTAATTAAGGCACTAAAACTTATTCTCATTCATATAACATGCATAATCATTTCAGTATATTTGTGGTTTCATTGTTTGACTTGAGGCTTTTCTCAGTATCAAAAGAAGCTGCAATTTCATCGATATGGACCAATGTTATCTTGGAAAAGAATTTGAGGAGGCACTTAACAATCATAGAGGGAGGCAACATACAAAAAGAAACAGTAAAACAATGGGGGGGGAAAGGATTAGGAGACATCTGGACAGATGCATCTCGGTTCTGTGGAGCTGAAACCAGGCAGAACAGCCATGCAAAGAGGAGTAAATGCAGATGATTTATATCTTATATATGCAATATAACATTTGCATGTGATCTCTTTCACTGGGTTGCAAACTCCTTGAGAAAAGGGATTGGTTTGCTTTTCTGTATCCCCTAGCTCAGTACAATTCAAGGAATATAGCAGAAGCTTAATACATTCTTTTTGTGGATTGATTGGAAAGGATAATAAATATTTCAAATGATGGACTCCAAAAAGATATCAAGAAGCTAGAATGATGGTCCAAATTTAATAAAATGAAATTTAGTAGAAATAAATATCCTTGTTAGGTTTTAAAAACTAACAAAGAAATCCAACTTCACATATGTAAGACAGAGGAAAACTGGATTTCAATGATTCTGTAAGTGATGACTTTGTGTAACTCTGCCTCACTTAAATCTGATTCATGAGCAAGTCAAGATATTACCCTCTGATAGCAATGGGCCTCTTTGAAAATAAAAAAAAATAAAATCGAGTGTTTAATGAATTTTCCCTTTTCCTTATTGCCCTTCTCATTTTTCTTTACTGAATGATTTCAAAAGTCATATGACAATTTCTTGGCAGGGGTATGGTAGAGGGGTTTCCTCTTCAGATGCTTGGACTACTGGTATGGCTATCTTGTCACCTGTGGCATAAAAGATCCAGCCTCTGATGAGTTGGTATGTTACAGGGTTAGCAGAATTCCTACTGCCCTTCCTAGTATCTTTCTGATCTACCTGCCCTGGTGAATGCAGAAGCAAAGGGGAGCAGCATCCCTTTGAATTGGTGAATTATTGTTAATAAATTTATTTTTATTGTATTTTATGATCTGTGAATGTTCCATTGCTTTCTAGTCCTATATCTGCAGTGATCTGAGCTAGTTAGGTTTCACCCCAAATTGCAGGGATCTTCTGGGCTATGAAAATCAATCCTAGCTTATAATAGTAGAATGAAATCTAGATTTAGATTCAGGAAATCGGATCTAATCTTATTAAGCCACTGTATGACCTCAGGTTCCCCTCTCTGAGATTCCATTCTCTTATCCGTAAAATGAAGACTTGACTCTAACTCTTAAAGACCCCATTCTATCAACTAATTTCTCAGTTAATTCACAAGTAAAAGTTCAAAAAGTGAGAGGCAGTTTGGGACATAATTTATAGAGAGTTGGTTTTAGAGAGAGATTAAGTTGGGTGCTACTTCTTTCACTCAAAATTAATCAACAGTAATCTATTAGGCAACTACTAACTGTTAGGCATTGTACTGGGTTTTGACAAAAATTCTCTTGAACAGCACTGTGGCTAAGTAAGTACAAAATACAAAACAAATACAAAAAATATTGGTTGGGGAGAATACAAGCACTTGAGGGAAAAAAACAAAGACCTTGGATAGTAGGTAACCCTTCTGTTAACCTTGGAGGAATTCTAAGAAACAACTGTGAGCATTCCAGGCATGGGGGCCTGACTAGGCAAAAAACATGGAAGCAAAAGATAAATCACTTATGAGAAACAGTATATATGCTAATCTGGAACTCATCATCTAAAGGTGAGTCAAATCAACAAACATTTATTAAGTTCCTATAATGTTTCAGGTGCTGTGCTAATAGTGATACAAAGAAAGAAAGAAAAAAAAAAGGTTTTGAGACCTTTCAGTTACCCTTGTCTACCTAAATGGTTTTGCCAGGGTGTGATCATTGTGCATGCTATAGCTTCTTGGAGTCACAAATGACAAGATACCATCATTAAGGGAAACTGAAAAAGATTTTTTTGCAGAAAGAAATATTTCAGTTGAGACTTTAAGGAAAGCATTTAAATTTGTAAAATGAGTCTGGAAATTAGATTGCAGCCCAGTTACCACTAATTATTTGTTTGTGACCTTGACCATGTTCTACCTCCCTCTTTATTACTTGTGGGGCTTCAGCGAAATCTTACAGTGAAAGAATTCTAAAAAGTACAAAGCTTCATTCAGATGCAGAGAGGAGTTATTAGAGTTATAAGAGGGGTACCTTCACCCAGCAGAATGCCACATTTTGGCTCCAAATCATGTCTGGGCTTCAAAAAGAACACATCTCTAATATCTATCCGAAATAAACCACAGAGTGCCAAGATTGTTACCCCTCAGGGTTTTCTTGGCCTTGTTTAACAGAAGACTTTGAATATTTTCTATTGAGTTGAAATACTAATTAACTCTGTCAACATAGAGTGACAGGGAAAGTATCCTTGTTTTAGCAAGTTGGAAAGGGAAATTCTGTGGAGAGTGATGTGGAAATAATAATTAGGTAGCAATAACATAAAAAATAAGATCCAGGGAGGACTGGATTTGAAATAGCCAAGCATGCTGAAGGGTTGTTCAAATCAAAATCAGTGTTTTGGGGGAAAATCATTAACAGAATCCACATCAAAGGAAGAACAAAGGTGAAAATGCTCTAATATCAAGAACTATATAAAATGGGAGGCTGATTTGAAAGAGAGGTGAAAATAGAAACATAATGGTATAATGAGACAAAGGGAGAATAAAGACTGTCAGATCCTGCAGGAGCAGTGGTTTTCCAAAGCAATGTTGCATTGTTTGTGACTCTTCATAATTAGAAACAGACTAGAACTTTCTAACCTCTGGTACCCAAATATGTCTCAGAAGCAGTCCTGGATAATTGAAAACAACCTGCCTTGTGAATGGGGAAAGATGTCACTTGGATATTTAGAGTGACAGGTTCCTTGTGCCAAGAATGAGATGCAAAAATAGTCTTGAAGGAAATATATTTCCAGGAGAGACTGAAACCAGACAACTCTGGGTGTGCTTATTTTTTTTTTAACCTCAACCCACTGCTTTAGTATTCTCCCTTTTTAGAACATCTTGTCCCGTGTGAGGGAACTCACTTGAGAAAGAATAGGAAGGAATTTATAATACGGAGTTCACTTGTACACACTTTTATTAAGCTATTCTTGTATGTAGAGCAGCTGTCTTAAGTCTCAGAGGAGAAAAAAGATTGAGATAAGACATGGGCTCTGCCACGGGATGTATAAAGTGGGAGTAAGCACAGGGAAGGACCTATGAGAAGTCTCATTCAGAATGTGCCAGCATAACTGTCCCATGCTTTATGCCCACCTGTGGTTCCTGCCCTCATAAAGCTTGCTGTCTAGGAAGGGAAAATACATAAAGACACATAACCATTTTTTAAAAAGTATAACTTAGTTTAGAGACTCTCAGAATGTGACATGGCCAAGTTTGTTTTGAGGAAATTCTGACCTGAGTAGTTTATTGTCCCATCTAGAACATCTGCCCAGAAAACATCTGTCTGCTGCTACTTAATATGTTACATCAACCCCTCTTGAAAGAGTTTGTTTACAACATTTAGGAAGGGAAATTTTATTGAATAATAAAAAAAATAGAATAGACTGTCATCCCCCAAATAAAACCATAATCAATTAACAAACATATATTAAGTGCTGACTATATATACCAAACACTATGCTAGGTGCTCAGAATAAAGACAAAAATGAAATAGCCCCTGTCCTGAATGCTCTTCCATTTGTTTGTTGTTCAGTTGTTTTTTAATCATTCCCTACTCTTTGTTAGCTCATTTGGGATTTTCTTGGCAAAAATACTGGAGTAATATGCCATTTTTCTCTTCCAGTTCATTTTACAGGTGAGTAAACTGAGCCAACAAGGTGAAGTGACATTCAGAATCACTCAGCTAATACATGTTTTGACTCAAGGCCTGGAGTTCTATGCATTGGGCTGTTTAGCTGTGCTATCTTATAAATTAACAAAGAGAATTCCTAGAAAATGGGCTCTCCAATGATCTATAAAAGATCTTTTAAAATTTGAATTGGGTAGATTCCCAAAGAGGTGGATTCTTCCAGGGGATTATCATCAAGTTTATGGGACTTCTCTCTCATTAAGTTTTTTTTTAATTTTTTTTTATTTAAAGCTTTTTATTTGTATGACATGTATATGGGTAGTTTCCCAACATTGATCTTTACAAAGCTTTCCATTACAAATTTTACCCCCAGTCCCCTCCCCTCCCCTAGATGGCAGGAAGTCCACTACATGTTAATAATGTTGAAATGCTTGAGAAGTTATGCAAGAAAAATCCTATCTACAAGAAAAAAAAGAATCAGAGAAAGGCAACACAATGCAAGCAAATGTCAATAGAGATCATGAAAATGTTACGTTGTGGTCCATATTTCATATCCCTCTCTCTGGGTGTATATGGTTTTCTTCATTGAACAATTGGAACTGGTATCTCTCATTAAGTTTTGAAGAGGTCTCTGGAAGTGCCTGCAGACATGGGTCTCTGGCCCCTTCTCCCACAGTTTCATGTGATTTTCAGCTTGTGATGCCAGACAAGGTCATAGTCTTCTGCCAAGGCTCATCTTTCCCTTGCATCACAGACATTTGTATCCTTGTTTTATTCCTTCTAATAGACTGTAAGCTTCTTGAAAGCAGGGTTTATGTAAAATCTATAATCATACTTCTGAATCATAGAATATGAAAATTTCTTAATAAAAGTTTATTCAGTTTAACTAAAGTGAGTAACTATTGCCTTAGCTGATATTCATAATGATAATAATAACTACTGATAATTATTTAGTACTTGAAGGATTTCATTAATATAATGAATTCTTAGGTATGGAATCTCCCTCATCTAATGCATGACAGCATCTTTTCTACAACTTTATCATCCTAGAGAGAACTCTTAGAGATTTAGTGACTTTCATTAGCCAGGACTTGAACCTGTTTGTTGTTGGGTTGTTTTTTTTTTTTTTTTTTTATTATTTCAAGGTCAGATCTCTGTCTACTAAGCTACACTATTTCTCATATAGTACTTGATGGTTTGCAAAATATTTTATACATAATACTTCATCTGGACCATATAACAATCCTGGGAAGTAGAGAATAATGGGAATTATTATTCCCTTTTTCCAAATGAGGGTGACTGAGAGTTAAGTGATTTTCCTATCCAAAAAGCTTTTAAATATCAAAGACAGGATCTAAATCTTAATTCTAAGTTCTGTGCTCTAAACACATACCATGCTGATTTTGTCATCAGAAGAAAATTATTTGCAATATATTCTGTTTAAGAAGGTACTAATATATGTAATTTTAAAAGAAATTAAGATGATTACAATGAAACATTTGGGATATGTATCTGTTGTTGTTTGATCCTTTCAGTCATATTCAACTCTTTGTGATCCCATTTGGGATTTTCTTGGCAAAGATACTGGAATAGATTGAGATTTCCTTTTCTGGCTCATGTTATAAATGAGCAAACTGAGGCAAACAGGGTTAAGTGACTTGTGTAGGGTCATACAGCTACTAAATGTCTGAAGCCAGATTCAAACTCATGAAGATGAGTCTACCCAATTTCAAGTCTAGTGCTCTATTCAATGCACCTAGTTGCTGATGTGTCTATACCCATAAATATGTATAGTCTGCCATTTATGTTAGAGATCTTAAGGCCTTCAAGAAAACTGAAAGCTTGTTCATTAACTGGGTTTAGAGAGGTGTTGCTCCTGTAGGATATGCCCACAACTACTTCTCTTTAATGGTGCTAATTTAGTGATGATGATGCTATAAATTTTTGCTTTGTTCTTTCAAGATTTTAACATTAGTCCAGATGCTTTTCATTTAGACTTGCCAACTAATCTTCATATTAGCTGGAGTCTGGACTTTAGCCATGCTTGTCCTTACCATGTGCACCAGCCCAAGGCAAAAATTTTTTTTGAAGGAGATTGATTTTTATCTTCATCTACCTTCAGCCTTCTTTTTCTGTGGATGTTCTTACCCTGACTTCCCCCCAATGTCTCAGGACCTAGACCCTGATGCTGCTCTATGTCTACTTCTAGCTCCCTACCATGATGTCCCATGCTTCAAAACCACTTCCCTATTCTCCTTGCCGAACTCCCAGTCTCTTAGTATCTTGTTTTCAGATGAGTTGATAAATTAATATCTTCTAAATTGTTGGCTAATAAGATAATACCTTAAATATTTTACACCTCTATTTTCTTTATGCTCACATGATAGCTACAAATCAGAAAGATATACCAGCTCTTCATTCTGCAGATTTCACAGCATTGCAGAATTTCAAAAAGAACTTTGGTTGTTTGGATATTGTAGGAAAAGGAAATCTTTCTCAAGCTGCAAATATTATTTTGTTATTGTTGTTGAGACAGCATTATTTCTCTAAGGATTATTCTGAGTTGCATCATTTCCATTTTCTTTGCTAATATGCCCATTTATTGTACCAGGATATCCTGATCAGACCAATGCTTTCCTTCATATTTGAGACACAGACTTTCTGACAGAAGGACTCATGTGGTCAGCCACACATTTAGTCAAACAAATGAATATCTAAACCATACCAGGGAGAGAGGATAGAAAGAATGTTGCAATAATAAGTGATACATTTGAGTTCTTCTCCCAACACCACCGTTGACTAGCTGTGTGATTTTAAGTGAGATGCTTTGACTTTTTTGACTTAGTCTTCTTATCTATAAAATAAAAATTTTGGATTCTGAGGGTCTTACCAGCTCAAAATTCTATTAATCAAAAGGTGAAGATTAAAGACACACATGTGGAGGAGATCTTTGGAGAACAGAAGTCCTTCTTAGAACTCAAATTTCACTATCTTGGAGAATGACCTGTTTTGTCCACATATGCTTGAGAATGACCACATTGTCCTGTGTGAAAAGTACCATAGGGCCTTCGTCTACCAAAGATTCTGATTGGTATTCTCTGATATCCCCTCATTTCAACAGCCTTGGGTTTTAAATACACTTGAGTGGTAATTCGCCACTTACTAATCTGTTAACATAACGTGTTGCCATAATTTGAATGTTTTCCGTAAGACTTGCTTCGGAGAAGCAGTGATATGATTAACTGTCTTTTATGTAAATCACCCTTACAGTTGACATCCATAAGCTCTTTCAACAAAAACATTTCCTCGTTGCACCCATCTCATTATATACACTCTTAATGCTGTAGTCTCTGGGGTTTAAAATGTTATGTTCCTATTTTAGGACTCAACGGTTAGAAGATGATTTAGTGTAGTTTACATTTTGGAAGAGGCTGGTGTGGGTGTGTATGAGAAATCAGAGGCAGCGCTTCAGAAACATTGTTCAACAAACCCCCCAAACAGCTGTTTTTAAAGATGTCAACTTACCACCGTTCTGTAATCAGCTTCTACTCTTGAGACATTGCTCTGCCTATGTGAGGAGGCCTTCGTAGCACAGTGGGAACCTAGGATTGGCTGTGTGCAAGAAACCAATATTCTATCTTTCATCATTTGTCAAGCATTCCTGCAGACCTCGACTCTGCTAACATACAGTAGTGTAGCTAAATGAGTCATGCATGCTTTAGAGTAATTACCACGCAGTGCAAAACCAGAGCTAAGACTTAAGCTGTCTGCCCCCTTTCCTGTCTCTTCCCCTCCTCTATTTTCTTTATGCTCTCATGATAGCTACAGAGGAGAAAGAAAAGCCGGCTCTTCATTCTGTAGATTTCACAGCATCACAGAATTCCAAAATGACCTCTGGTTAGTTGGACGCTGTAGGAAAAGAAAATCTTTCTCAAGTACACATATTGTTTTGTTATTGCTGTCGAGATGGCACTATTTGGAGACAGGGAGGGAGGGAGGATTTCTCTGCTCTAAAATAAAGAATTCTTACTGTAGGGATTATTCCAAGTTGGGTCATTTTCATTTTATTTGCTAATATGCCCATTTACTCTTTGGGGACATCTTGATCAAGTTTCCAGTAAATCTGGAAAACAGTACCAGCTTGAAACATACAGTTGCTAGAGAGCAGAACAGGTAATGGGGGTGCAAAGGTATAAAATAGAGCAGTACAAAGGATATTTCTACCAGGGCACTGACATTTATATAGTGTAATATTGTACTCATTTAATGATGTAGGGGCCATTTTTGGTGATTAATGCTTTTCCCATTCAAATTAATCTATCTGAATTCCTTTTATTATTTTCATGTTATGAATTTCAAAGTTTTTAGAAAGTATATCCTGCCTGGGTGTATTTTGTGTAACTTTCCTTGTGAGGCAAAATTGCTAATTAAGTCTTAGTTGAGGTGAGAGGGACCAAGTTTCCTCAGTTTCTTCTTTTATAAAAATGTATGATCCTATATTGAAAGTTCTATATTTATAAAAGAAAAAAAAGAAGTAAATTAAATTACTTTATATCTGTGAATCAATAACACAGTAGAGACAGAGTTCCACATCCCTGGTCTGGAAAAAAAATTCCTCTTTAGATACTTTAAACTCTTAGAATCTATTGATTTTTCCTTCTTCCTCTCAACCAGAAGAGTCTACTATTCTCCCTTCCAGGCTTCATGCTAAGTGCTTTTTACAAATATTATCTTTTTTCATTTTTACAACTCAGTGAGGGAGGTTCTCTTATTATTCTTACTTTACTGTTGAGGAAATTGAGGCAGGCAGAAGTAGATGACTTGCCTAGATCCCTTGACTAGTAAGTGTTTGAGACAAGATTAGAACTCGGGACTTCCTGACATTAGGCTTAGCATTCTATGTATTGTACCATCAGCTGCCACACTAAAGATCTGGGTTCCAGTCCTGGGTTTGCCATTTAATAGCTAGCTATGTGACTTCAGATACATTATTTCATTTCTCCAAGACTAAATTTCGTCATCTGTAATATGCAATTCTACAGACATTTAGTAAGTGCCAACTATGTATCAGGCACTGTGCTAAGAACTAGAAGGAGACAGGTAGACTGCAAGATCCAAATATTCCAGTTCCAAATTTACAGTTCTAAAGAAATATCTCTACCTAGTTACTTGTTCCAGAATAGGATAGAGATATAGCTAGACTTGGGGATTTCATTGGCCTAGGGAACTCTCAGATGAGGAAACTCCTTTTATCAATACACATCATCATACTTTCTGCAACTTATAGTTTTAGAAGGATGTCTAGAGCACTAAGCATGACTTGTCCATTGTCACACAGCTAGCAGGTATCAGAAATCTTCCCAGCTTTGAGACTAGTTCTCTTGAATCTCCTGCTCAAGGATATTTGAGCGAAAGTGATCTTTTACCCAATTGGACAATGGCTAACCCAGCAGGTAATTCATGAACCTGCTAGCAGTTGGGAGAATATGGCTCGTTGTGGCTCATTGTTAGAGTTCTAAAGCTAGAACTGGGAATTGAGATGTGAGAATTTCTCTCATCAAGAGTGTTCCCTGGCTCTGCTTTGGATTAGTCATTAACCTTCTGTTGTTCCATTTGGTGCACTAAATAGAATTTCAGAATGGTTTCCCTGGATGGAATTAACATTTTATTTATAGGAGGGCCTCTGCTGTGGTCTCCATTACCTCTTAGCAGAATAATGTGAGTCTGGTCATTTGAGGTGTGAGATGAATTGACCTATCCTTGTAGTTTTCATTACACCTTTGAGTCAATGTGCAGTGGACAGAAGCCTGAAAGTAGGTTATATTTATCCTGTCCCTGAAGGTTTGGTACGATTGTTGAAACTTGTCGATGTTCAGGCCTGTCAGATTCCTAGAAGGAGTAACAGTGAAATGTCACCTACACATTACTGCATGCCTGTTTGGAATGAATTTGGGGGATGAAGTAGTTATTGTGAGAAAACAATGTTCAGACCTTGGAAATCAATGCTTGCTGGTGGCCCTGAGATGAATGAAAAGCCTGAGAGACAAAGCTTCTGGATAACTGATAATTTATTATTTAGGCTAGCTGATGATCAATAAATTAATGCTCAGTAGTTTCTCCCAATAATATAATGGAGACATTGAATGAAAGGGAATGTTCTTGATGGGAGGAATCAAATCAGATTGTTGCTCATTAATTAATAAGGGGTAGGCATATTAATAAGGAGATGGGCTAAAAGTCTTCAGCTCCTCCTGATGAGAATGTGACTTGATCAAGAGACTTAGTTATCTCCAGCAATCTGGATAAATCTCTACTGAGACTAGTCTGGTTGGTTTTCTTCTTCATGAACTGCGTTACTTTAAATGGAGAAATGCAAAGACAGACATGTTGCTTTGGGGCTGAAATTCACCTAAATTAGTTTCTGCTTATATATATATATATATATATATGTACATACACACACACATATATATATATTATTAAAGCTTTTTATTTGCATAAAATATGTATGAATAGTTCCTCAACATTGATCCTTACAAAGGTTTCTGTTACAAATTTTCCCCCTAGTCCCCTCTCCTCCCCTAGATGGCAGGAAGTCCACTACATGTTAATTATATTAAAATACTTGACAAGTTCTGCTTATATTTTAAACTGAAATAAATCTCCTAGTTGGGTGAGGTTCAGCATGCATATTTCTTGGAGGATTTGGGCAATCTCATCTATTAATCTTGTTCTTCAGAGACTAGCTGACTGATCTGGAGGGACTGGTCCTTGAATGAGGACATAAAGAGAAAAAGTCTCAATCCTAATGATTGATATGATCATATGAATAAAATTGAAAAATGATTTTTTCCTCACCTTGTGAAACATTAATGATTTACAATATTATTCCCTTCCTGAAGTGACTACTGGATATCTCCCTAAAGTCTATTTAACTCCAGATATTACAATTAATAATAATTAATGGCATTCCTGATGATGAGACAGATGATCTATGATAATGATGTGAGGCAGTTTATTATGGTGGAGAGACAGCTGTCTTCAAAGCCAGAAAGATCTGGATTCAAGTCCTGAAATTGACTCATGCTAGCTGTTTACCCTGCATAGTTACTTGACTTTTGGGTGCTCTAGGCAACTATCTAAGAGTCTAAGTTTCAGAAAAGGTAATTATATTAATAGAGAGAGTTTCCTCACCAGGGAATTCCATTTGCTAATGAAATCACAGGTCTACCTGTTCTCTAATAATGACAATGAATTACATAACATTTTAATTTATAATTATTAAATCTCAATTATATTTTCATAATATCATTAACATATAAATATATCCTATGCATTTGACATGGTATATATATAATATAATTATAAATATAATATAGTATGCTTACATAATATATGTTTAATAATAGTATGATTATTGATGATGATGATAATTGATAAAATCATCTATGTGTAGCTTAATGGCTTAGGATACTAGATATAACAACTTCATATTTTATGATCACTAATAGCATCCTTAATGAATTAATTTTTAAAATTATGCTATTGGTCTTTAGAGCAGACCAAACTGTTAAAAGCAGAAGTTGCTGGGACCAGTTCATATTCTATCTGGAGAGCCAATTGTAAAATATTTAGTGTAATTTTTTTTTACATCACAGAAATCATAAAACCCACACATCAGGGCTTGATTTATTGCTTTGTTGATTGTCTAGACTTAAGAAAGTAATGGATATTAATAATGCAGATTAAACTTAAAAGAGTATCATGTATACATTATTCTTCCCCATTGTTCCTATCTCCACTTATTGTTTAAAATTTATCAACATACCCCTGAAGGTAGATCAATGTTGCATGTCATCTCTCTGGTCCTTATTGAAAACTAGAGGGGGAAAGGTTGTCATACTGGGGAAAAGAGGGAAAAAGTGGTAAAATAAGATCTAAAAAAAAAGGAGGTAAAAACAAGGTAAAATCTCTTGAAGAGGCAAAGAAAACCTAATATAATTGAGAGAAAGAGGGGAGGGAGATGAGCATTGTGTAAATCTTACTCTCATCAGGTTGGGTTCTAAAAGTGTATATCAGACACTTGATTTCACATAGAAACTTGTCTGTTGCTAGAGGGAAGTGGGAGGGAAAGGAGGAAAAGAAAGGGATCACCTATTAGAAGGGAAAATAGAAGAATCAGGGGAAAGGAGTAAAAAAAGGGGGAGGGGATCTAAAGGGTGGTGGATTGTTTGGGGGAGGGGTCATCAAAAGCAAAGTACTGAGGAGGGGGGAAGGGAGAAAGGGGAAAGGAAAGGGAAAAACATAACTTGGGTAAATAAGATGGCAGGAAATAAAGAATTAGTTATTCTAACTGTGAATGTGAATGGGATGAACTCTCCCATAAAGCAGAAGCAGATAGCAGACTGGATTAAAAACCAGATTCCCACAATATGTTGTCTACAAGAAACACATCTAAAACATAGTGACATATAGAGGATGAAGGTAAAAGGCTGGAGCAGAACCTATTATGCTTCAGGTGAACAAAAAAAAGCAGGGGTAGCAATCCTTATCTCAGATCAAGTAAAAGCCAAGATAGATCTAATCAAAAAAGATAAGGAAGGAAACTATATTTTATTAAAGGGTACCATAGATAATGTAGCAATATCAATACTAAATATATATGCACCAAGTGCAATAGCATCCAAATTCCTAGGGGAGAAATTAAGAAAGATGTAAGAAGAGATAGACAGCCAAACTATACTAGTGGGGGATCTCAACCTTGCTCTCTCAGAATTAGATAAATCAAACCACAAAATGAACAAGAAAGAAACTAGGGAGGTAAACCAATTGTTAGAAAAGTTAGGTATGATAGATCTATGGAGAAAATTGAATGGAGACAGTAGGGAGTTTACTTTTTTCTCAGCAGTCCATGGAACCTATACAAAAATTGACCATGTGTTAGGGCATAAAAACCTCAAGATCAAATGCAGAAAGGCAGAAATAGTAAATGCATCTTTTCAGATCATGATGCAATAAAAATCACATGCAATATAAGGCCAGGAGAAAATAAACCAAAAGTTAATTGGAAATTAAATAATCTAATCCTGAAGAATGAATGGGTGAAAGAGCAAATCATAGACACAATCATTATTTTCATCCAGGAGAATGACAATAAGGAGACAACATACCAAAATTTGTGGGATACGGTTAAAGTGGTTATAAGGGGCAATTTTATATCTCTAGATGCTTATTTGCATAAAATAGAGAAAGAAAAGATCAAATTGGGCTTATTATTAAAAAACCTAGAAAAAGAACAAATTAAAAACCCTCAATTAAATACCAAATTGGAAATTCTGAAAATAAAAGGAGAAATTAATAAAATTGAAAATAAGAAAACTATTGAATTAATAAATAAAACTAAGAGTTGGTTCTATGAAAAAACCAACAAAATAGATAAGCCTTTAGTTAATTTGTTAAGAAAAAGGAAAGAGGAAAATTAAATTGTTAGTCTCAAGAATGATAAGGGAGAACTTTCCTCCAATGAAGAGGAAATTAGAGCAATAATTAGGAGTTACTTTGCCCAACTTTATGCCAGCAAGTTTGATAATCTAAATGAAATGGAGGAATATCTACAAAAATATAGATTGCCCAGGTTAACAGAAGAGGATATAAATTATTTAAATAGCCCCATATTAGAAAAAGAAATAGAACAAGCTATTAATCATCTCCCTAAGAAAAAATCTCCAGGGCCAGATGGATTTACATGTGAATTCTACCAAACATTCAAAGAACAATTAATTCCAATACTATACAAACTATTTGAGAAAATAGGGACAGAAGGTATACTGCCAAATTCCTTCTATGAGACTGATATGGTGCTGATAGCTAAACCAGGTAGGGTGAAAACAGAGAAAGAAAACTATAGACCAATTTTCCTAATGAATATTGATGGAAAAATCTTAAATAAGATATTAGCAATGAGATTACAGAAAGTCGTCCCCAGGATAGTACACAATGACCAAGTAGGATTTATACCAGGGATGCAGGGCTGGTTCAATATTAGGAAAACTATCAGCATAATTAATTATATTAATAACCAAACTAACAAAAACCATATGATTATCTCAATAGATGCAGAAAAAGCATTTGATAAAAACCAACACCCTTTCCTATTAAAAACACTAGAGAACATAGGAATAAATGGGCTTTTCCTTAAAATGATCAGTAGCATCTATTTAAAACCATCAGCAAGCATCATATGTAATGGAGACAAACTAAAACCATTCCCAATAAGATCAGGAGTGAAACAAGGCTGCCCACTGTCACCATTACTATTTAATATTGTATTAGAAATGTTAGCTTTAGCAATAAGAGAAGAAAAAGAGATAAAAGGAATCAGAGTAGGTAATGAAGAAACCAAATTATCACTCTTTGCAGATGACATGATGGTATACTTAGAGAACCCTAGAGACTCAACTAAAAAACTACTAGAAACAATTCACAACTTTAGCAAAGTGGCAGGATTCAAAATCAATCCACATAAATCATCAGCATTTTTATATATTACCAACAAAATTCAGCAGCAAGAGATACAAAAAGAAATTCCATTCCAAATAACAGATGATAGGATAAAATATTTGGGAATCTATCTGCCAAGGACAAGTCAGAAACTATTCGAACTAAACTACCAAACACTTTCCACACAAATAAAATCAGACCTAATCAATTGGAAAACATTAAGTGCTCATGGGTAGGCAGAGCGAACATAATAAAAATGACAATACTACCCAAACTAATCTATTTATTTAGTGCCATACCAATCAAACTCCCAAGGAATTATGTTACAGATCTAGAAAAAATAGTAGCAAAGTTCATTTGGAAGAACAAAAGGTCAAGGGTTTCAAGGGGATTAATGAAAAAAAAAGCAGATGAAGGTGGCCTTGCTGTACCAGATCTAAAATTATATTATAAAGCAGCGGTCCTCAAAACCATTTGATACTGGCTAAGAAATAGAGCAGTTGATCAGTGGCATAGGATAGGTTATCAGGATAATCTAGGCAATAACCTTAACAATTTAGTGTATGATAAACCCAAAGACCCCAGCTTTTGGGATAAGTACTCACTATTCGGCAAAAACTGCTGGGAAAATTGGAAACTAGTGTGGAAGAAATTAGGGCTTGACCCATACCTAACACCACATACCAAGATAAGATCTAAATGGATTCAAGATCTAAATATAAAGAGTGATTTTGTAAGCAAACTAGAGAAACGTAATATAGTTTACCTCTCAGACCTGTGGAGATGGAATAAATTTATGTCCAAAGAAGATCTGGAACTCCTAATTGAACACCAGATAGATAATTTTGATTATATTAAGTTAAAAAGTTTCTGTACAAATAAAACTAATGTAGACAAGATTAGGAGGAAGCATCAAATTGGGAAATCATCTTTACATTTAATGGTTCTGATAAAGGCCTTATTTCTAAAATATATAGAGAATTGTCTCATATATATAAGAATTCAAGCCACTCTTCAATAGATAAGTGGTCAAGGGATATGAACAGACAATTTTCAGATGATGAAATTAAAACCATCTCTAGTCATATGAAAAGTTGCTCTAAATCACTATTAATCAGAGAAATGCAAATTAAGACAACTCTGAGGTACCACTACACACCTGTCAGATTGGCTAAAATGACAGGAAAAGATAACAATGAATGTTGGAGGGGATGTGGGAAAACTGGGACACTGATACATTGTTGGTGGAACTGTGAACGGATCCAACCATCCGTTGGAGAGCAATTTGGAACTATGCTCAAAAAGTTATCAAACTGTGCATACCCTTTGACCCAACAGTGTTTCTATTGGGCCTATATCCCAAAGAGATCTTAGAGGAGGGAAAGGGACCCACATGTGCAAGAATGTTTGTGGCAGCTCTTTTTGTAGTGGCTAGAAACTGGAACCTGAATGGATGCCCATCAATTGGAGAGTGGCTGAATAAATTATGGTATATGAATGTTATGGAATATTATTGCTCTGTAAGAAACGACCAGCAAGATGATTTCAGAGAGGCCTGGAGAGACTTGCATGAACTGATGCTGAGTGAAACGAGCAGAACCAGAAGATCATTATACACAGCAACAACAATATTACATGATGATCAATTCTGATGGACATGACTCTCTTCAACAATGAAATGCTTCAAACCAGTTCGAATTGTTCAGTGAAGAAAGCTATATACACCCAGAGAGAGGGGTATGAAATGTGGACCACAACATAACATTTTCATGTTCTCTGTTCAGGTTTGCTTGCATTGTGTTGCCTTTCTCTGATTTTCTTTTTTTTTTCCTTGTAGATAGGATTTTTCTTGCACAACTTGTCAAGTATTTCAACATTATTAACATGTAGTGGACTTCCTGCCTTCTAAGGGAGGGGAGGGGACTGGGGATAAAAGTTGTAATGGAAAGCTTTGTAAAGATCAACGCTGGGGAACTACCCATACATATGTTATACAAATAAAAAGCTTTAATTAAAAAAAATACAATCAAAACCCTCCATAATTTGATTCCACAAGGTTGGAAGAGCCATCTAGGCCAACCAAATTAAACTTGATCAAGAATGTAATGCCACCTCTTCTGAAAACTAGAATATCCACAAAAAGGATAATTTATCCTTGTCCAACTGGAGAAACATTTATGATAAGCATTGTTGACTTTGACTTTATAGAACTTACAGAAATAAATCCCTGTTGTTCGAAAAACTAATTTTATGGTTTTGTTATGTTTTGTTTTACCTTCTTAACTCAAAAAGCAGCATCCTCCAAACCAGAAAGGACCTCAAGTTATCTTCTAAATGACTTTTCTTGTGACTTTTCATAAAGGCTGCTGATGTTTCATTTGCGTCTCTAACAGAAATTTTGGGAAAGAAGCTGACAATTTAATTTTTTTGAATATCTCCTAAAGAGTCTTGATTTTTAGTCCTGGGTGATTGGCTTTGCCTTTTTGAATGGGTCACCTTACAAATGGGTTAGATGCCACCTCTGAGATGTTAAGATTTTTGTACTGTTACATATAGGTTTGTTTGCAGTATACATATGTATGTACTGGATGAATAACAAAAAAGCCGATTCAACAAAACAACTTCTAAAGCAATGAGTCCCAAAGTGATCTCCCCTCTGTGCCCAGTAATGATTCTCATGAAAATTCTGAATATGAAATGTAATTTTTTTTTCTAGTAGGCAAACCAGATTCTCTAGGGCAAGCAAATGCATGCACAGTTTGTACTTCAGATTAAAAGTGCCCTCCTCGAAGCAGTATCTGAGAAGTTGGAAAAGACAAATTGGAAGAAATCCAGAAAAGAACAGAAGAGGTGAGTTTACTTCTAGGGAAAGCATACATGAACTAAATAGATATTCAACTTTCAGAAAGGCAGCCAGGAAGGTCCTTTGTTTATCCACAAATTTGTGAAAGATGTACCACTAAGGAGGAAGACTATAGAATGTTCCCCAGTGTAGATGACCCAGATTATTGGAACAAATATAAAAAGAGGAGGATGTGGATTGCTTTTTGAACCTGTGTTTCCTAGAATCTTAGGACTGTTAAGAGTCAGACAGTATTTGGGGGACAGAGACAGAAACAGGGACCGAGCCTATAATTTCATTGGCATATGAACTCTGAAGTGAGAAAATTCCATCCAGCAGTACAAACCAGCTCCTCCTTTTAAATTTGTAATCTCAGAGAGTTATTTAGGATCCTGGGGAAGGGGGCCTGGGAAGGGATTAAGTGATTTGCTGGAGGTCACAGCCAGAATTTATCAGGAGCACAAACCTCAGTTTGCTTCCTATCTTGGACACTTGTTAGCTTTTTTAACCTAATTAGGGTTGTTAAGAGGAGCAAATGAAATATTTTTGCAAATACTAAAAAACAAACCTTTAGAAACTTTAAAGTGCTATGAGAATAGTAGCTATCATCATCACATCATCATTATTAAAATTATTGTTATTGTTATTCCTCCAACCTGGAACATAATCATTCTCCTCTTCCTATCTAAAACTGAACCCATCTGTCCTAGGCCCATATCAAGTCTCATCTATTTTATGAAGCATTGCCCAACTATTCTAATATTCATGATACATTCTGTGAATTCCTACTGCCTTTATACTCAATACCATGTAATAATTGTTGAATATTATTCTCTGATGCTTCATAAATTGTCACTATGTCTGCCCAGTTGAGTAGTGAGCTCCGTAAGGGTCTTTATTCCTTTTTCTTATCATCATTATCATCTCCACCATCATCATAATTTATTTAACATATATATTGTGCCTATTATGAGCCAGACTTACAGTATTATCTCATTTGATCCTCGCAACAACCGTGTGAGGTAGGTGTAATTATTATCCCTATTTTATAGATTTAGACACTGAGACAAACCCAGCCCCATATTAGAAACACAGTAAATATTCAGAAAAAACTTGACAGAGATAGAAAATCTAAGTAGAACCTTGGGAATCATCTAGTCCAACCAAGAATCTCTTCTGTAACACATCCAGCCAGTGACTGTCTGTAATCTGCTCTGTACTCAGCCCTCATCAGGGGAAAATTTACTCTCTGAGGAGGCAGCCCACTTTTGGAAAGCTCTAGGTTTTTTTTTTTTTTTTTTTCCCCCCCTTTTTTTTTTTTTTTTTTTTTTTTTTATATTTATATATATATATATATATATATATATATATATATATATATATACACACACACCCATACCTTCTATCTCTAAATATGCCTTCTAATTCATCTTATAGTAATAAAGATGTTCAGTTACAAATATTATCTTTCTATGTAGAAATATAAACAGTTTAATCTTGTTGACTTCCTTATGTTTTTTCTTTCTTGTTCCTCTTTTTTTTTTTTTAACTTTTTTATGTTTCCCTTGAGAGTTGTATCTGAAGGTCATTTTTTTTTTCCAGCTCTGGTCTTTTAATAAAAATAGAAAGCTCTAGCTTTGAAGAAGGTTATCCTCACATCAAGACTAAATCTGCTTTTCTGAAATTTCTACCTTTTTTTTCTAGTTCTAGCCTCTGGAGCCAAGCAATAGGAACTGAATCATTCTTCCATACAATGTCATTTTTAAATTTTTTTGTGTGTGTCCATTCTAAGCCTTCTCTTCTACAAGTTAAGCATTTTTGACAGGTCCTTCCTCAGATGGCACATTCTCTAGCTATCTCATTATTCTAGTTGCCAATTCTAAAAAGGGTTCATTTTGTCTCTTCTTTATTTCCTAAAATGTGGTTTCTGGAACAATAGGTTAAGTAACTGTGGTGACACAGTGGCTAGAAAATTAAATTTGGAGTCAGGAAGAGCTGAGTTCAAATTTAACCTCAGATACTTAACAGCTTTGTGACCCAGAGCAAGTCACTTAAACTTTATTTATCATAGTTTCCATCATCTGTACAATGAGTATAATAATAGTTCTTGTGTGGAGAAAATGAGATACTATTTGAAAAAACATTTTTCAAACTTTTACATGCTTATATAAAAGCTAACAATCATAATTATAATTATAGTCATTATTATGAAAGTATAGTGTGACTATCTCATCCCTTATTCTAGACACTATGCATTTCATATTGCAGTCTAGGATAGCATTAATTTTGCTGACTCCCATGCCACAGCAGTGACTCACAATAGGTTCTGAGACTACTAAAACCTTGAGACTGTTTTTTTTTTTTTTTGGAACTGTTCTAGTCATGTCTCTCCCCCATTCCCAATTTTAAAAGTTATTTCTTTGAATAAAAGAACTTTGAAATTATCCATTTTAAATTTCCTCTTTCTTGATTTGTCCCATCATTCTAACCCATCTAACCCATTAATTTTGGATCTAGACTTGGTCAGTCAGTCAATGAACATTTATTAACCACTGGGAGAGGTAGTTAAATTGTACTGTGGATAGAGCATTGTGTTTAGAATCAAGAAAATTAATTTTTCTGAACTCAAATCTGGCCTCAGACACTTACTATCTGTTTCATCCTGAGCAAATCACTTAATGCTGTTTGCCTCAGTTTCCTCATATGTAAAATGAGTTAAAGAAGGAAAATGGAAAACTACTCTGGTATCCTTGCCAAGAAAACCCCCAATGGGGTCACAAAGAAGTAGACACAATTGAAAAACAACTTAACAACAGCAACATATGTCAGGAACTATATTAAACTCTAGGGAGACAAAGAAAGGCAAAAACTGGCCCAGAAGGAGCTCACAGTCTAATGGAGGAAGATTACACATTAAAAAAAATTATCAAAGTGGGGTAGAAGGATATAAGAAGTCTAGAGCAGTGGATCTGAGTGCAAAAATGGTAAAATGGCTGACTTGGATACCCTTCTTAGATGGAGAACCTGAGAGGAGCTCTATTTTTTTTTACCCTTTATTTTATTCAGTCAGAGGAAAACAACTATCATACAACCAGTTAACCATCTCCCATCTCTAGACCTTTATATTGGCTATCCCATAAATCTATAAAGTACTCTTTTCTTAACTAGGGTAGAGAAGAGTATGCATTTATAAAGTATCTACTATATATCAGGCTAGTACTATGTACTTTTTCTTATTTCATTTGATCTTCCCAATCACCCTACATGGTAGGTGCTTTTAGATCCATTCTACAGATGAATGAATCTACAGATCCAGGATGAGGATTTTGATGAGGAAAGTGAGACAAATAGAAGTTAAGTGACTTGCCTATAATCATACAGCTAGTAAGTTTCTGAGACTAAATTTGAACTCAGCTCTTTCTGACTCCAGGCTTAGTGCTCTATCCACAGTTCTACCCTGAATATCCAAAGTTCTTCTAGAGTCTTTGGACTTTCTGGAGGTTTTCTATTCCTTCAAAATGAAGTTAAAGCATCATAGTCTGCATGAAGACTTTCCCGCTTCCTGAGACAGCTAGTATCTCCCTCTATCCTAAACTATACTGTATTTGACAGGTTGAATGTGATAAGGATTTAAGAGTTTTAGGAGTTAAAATAGTTTCCTCATTGCAACTCATGATTGTCTCATGCTTTCTGAGTTGTGTGTTGTTCCTTTTTTCCCTTTTCTTTTCCTCTAATTCCCTGTAGGGACTGGACCTTTGATTTCATTGATACAGTTTACTCTCAGTTGAGTAAACTTCCTTTCTACTTACATATGTGTGTGTGTGTGTGTGTGTGTGAGAGAGAGAGAGAGAGAGAGAGAGAGAGAGAGAGAGAGAAAGAAAAAGAGAGAGAGAATACATATTAATATATATTATATTTAAGCTAATATATGTCAGCTTATATGTATATATATGTCCAAATGTATCTATCTATCTACACACACACACACACACACACACACACACACACACGGTTGATTGTCGTCCTTTGCTATTGAAGAGGACCAAAATGACATCACTTTTACAATGTGTCCAGCTATGGCCGATCAGACCAAAACCAACTCAGAGTGCACTGCCCCAAGTGAGACACAACATTTGGGAATGGCTTCTCTAACTTTGCTCATCTCGTGTTTCTTCTGAGTTAATTCAATTTTTCTTTGTTCACAGAGCACAACACTTTCTCTGATAAGGGCACACCGTGTTGGGCAGTCCTGTGTCAATGTCTCCCATGGCAAATAATCAATTCTAGAGTTCTTAAGAAAGACCTTGAGAGTTTCCTTATAACACTTTTTCTGACCATCTTGTGAGTATTTACCTTGTGTAAATTTTCCACAAAATAGACTTTTTGGCACTTGTACATTTGGCATTCAAACAATATGTCCAGCCTAATGGAGTGTTCTCTGTTGGAATACTTGACAGTTTAGATCAAGAAAGGACCTCAGTGTCTGGTATCTTATTCTGCCAGGTGATCTTCAGAATTTTCCTAAGACAATTCAAATGGAAGCAATTCAGTTTCCTGAAATGAAATTGTCCAGGTTTCATAGACATTCAACAATGCTTAAATAAATATGTTGGTACAGTTTTAAGCTACTAGAAATTTGGGACATGCTGTATTTATATATGTATTAGCTGTTTCATTAAAAAGCATACTTGTGCATAGGGATTGTTTTATTCTTTGTACTTATATGTCTAGCATCTTCTGTCATATTTCAGGTGCATACTAAATGGTTTTTGATTGATTGATTCCTCCAAGTTTCAACTCATCAACATGTTTGACAAATATGTCATCTATATTCTTGTCTGAGTCACTAATAAACATGTGGAATAACATGGAACCAAGAGTAACTCCCTGAGGCACATTTTAAAATTGACATGAATCCTTTATAATACTTCTTTGGGTTTGATCATTTAACCAGGATCAAATCTGCCTATATATACTACAATATAATCTGAATTCCAACAGCTTTTCCACATTGTAGCATAAGAGATTTTGTCAGATGCTTTGCTAAAATATAACTGGATAGGTCTACCGCATTCTCCTGATTTAGCAGTCTAGATGCCTTGTTCAATAAAGAAAGAAGGTTAGTCTGGAGCAACCAATTCTTCATGAATCCAAGCTGGCTGTTAGTGCTCATTGAATTCCCTTTCCCTCTACTTTCTTTAAAGCATAACTAAGAAAACTATAGTTACTGGGCTTATATCTCAAAGAGATCTCAAAGGAAGGAAAGGGACCCACATGTGCAAAAAGTGTTTGTGGAAACCCTTTTTGTAGTGGAAAGAAACTGGAAACTGAGTGGATATCCATCAGTTGGAGAATGGCTGAATAAGTTGTGGTACATGAATATTATGAAATATTATTGTTTTGTAAGAAACAATCAGCAGGATGATTTTATAGAGGCCTGGAGAGAGTTACATGAACTGATGCTAAGTGAAATGAGCAGAACCAGGATTTCACTGTACACAGCAATGGCAATGATCATTATTATAATGATCAATTCTGATGGATCTGGCTCTTCTCAACAATGAGACAATTCAGGCCAGTTCCAATGATCTTGTGATAATGAGAGCAATCTATAGCAGAGAAAACTATGGGAACTGAGTGTGGATTACAACATAGCATTTTCACTTTTTTTGTTGTTTGCTTGATTTTTATTTTTTCTCATTTTTTTCCTTTTTGATAGCAAGATAATTATATAAACATGTATGCATATATTGGATTTAACATATATTTTAACATGTCTAACATATATTGGATTGCTTGCTATCTAGGGAGAAGGTGGAAGGAAAGAGGGGAAAATTTGGGACACAAGGCTATGCAAAGGTCAATGTTGAAAAATTATCTGTGCATATGTTTTGAAAATAAAAAAAAACTTTAAAAAAGATAATTATATAAATACATATATACCTATAAAAAGCCAAAGTTAAATGTTATTTGAAATTTAGAGCAAGATTTAAGGAAATACAAATGCCTGATACAAGTAGCTATATTACTAGCCTTTATTAAACTATACCCCTCTCTTGTCTCATTGAACAATTAAAAACAAAGCCAAACCAAAAATACATAGCTGCATATCTCCCAACAAAATCTCTGTAGGCCAGTAAATATATATATATATATATATGTATATATATATATATTTCCACATTGGCTATGTCTGATGATGCTTTCTTATTGCATACCTTTCTAAAGCTATCTCTAAATGGATCTAATCTAGATTGCCTCTCTTCCTTCCCTCACCAAAAGTAGAGCTCAAAATTGATGGTCTATAGGTTACAGAGATCATTTTTTTTTAATTTTTTGAGAAGTAGAATAATATTTCCCCTTCTTCAGGCCGGTGGCATCCTTCTTCTTCTTCAAGATCTTTCAGATGACACTAGGATATTGGCTTAGAAATTGCATTGGCCAATTCTTTTAGTATTCTAGAATGTAATTCTTCTTGGGTCTGGTGGCATGAACACATTGAGGAAAGCCGAATAATTCCTGATAATCTGTTCACTTATTTTAAGTTTCTATTTCTTGCTAAGTATTTTTCTTCTATACATTCTAGTTCAAAAGTAATTTTTTTCTTAGAAGATAAAAGAAAGTAGGGGCAGCTAGGTGGCGCAGTGGATAGAGCACCAGCCCTGAAGTCAGGAGGACCTGAGTTCAAATCTGGTCTCAGACACGTAACAGCTGTGTGACCCTGGGCAAGTCACTTAACCCCAATTGCCTAAACCGGAAAAATGGACCACACGACACTGAGAAGATAAAAAAGTGTAAAAATTACTTATATGTATATATATATAAAATAGTAAAAAAAAGTTTAGCCTTTTCACTGTTACCCATTATGATTGTCTCATGCTGAGTCATATGTGGTTGTCTTTTTAAATTTCCTCTTGTCCCTAGGGATAGGAACTGGACCTATGATTTCATTGAGAAAATTCCCTACACCAGTGGAGGTTGACAACATCTTAGCAACTTACATATCTTTTTTTTTTCTTTTTTTTTTTTCTTTTTTTTCTTTTTGCTGAGGCAATTGGGGTTAAGTGACTTGCCCAGCATCACACAGGTAGGAAGTGTTAAGTGTCTGAGACCAGATTTGAACTCAGGTCCTCCTGACTTCAGGGCTGGTGCTCTATCCACTGTGCCACCTAGCTGCCCCAGCAATTTACATAGTCTTATAGAGTTGCCTAGAGCACTAAAGAGTTAAATGATCGAATATCCTGAAGAACATCTTTACAAATAATCATCACATAGAGGGCAATGGAAAGATGCAAGGAAGATATGAGCAGCTGCTGCATGTCACCAAAGAGGAACTCTGAAAAGTAAAGAATGTCATCAAGTAATTTAATGTCAGAAAGAGAAGATGGACTGGTCACATAGGGAGAGCCAAGAATAACAGGTAGATGGTCAGCATGTTCTTCTGAATCCCTTTATATAGCAGGAAAGGAGTGAAATTTCTAGCACTTTAGGTAGACCCTCATTGGCAAATTTTTGGGAAGAGATGAATGAAAGTCATGCAGAATCAACAAGCATTAATAAATTACATTATTGGAGGGAACTCCCAAATTATTAAGAAAACATTCATTTGAGATTTTTGGTAATTGTTATTTGTTTTCCTTTCCATTAGATATTGCTCAATTACTTTTTCCCCCATGTTTTATCAGCAAAGATACTTTTTTGTCTGTTTTGCTTGTTAACAATCCAATTTTACCTTTGTACTCTTCCCTACCACCACACAAATCACAAATACAATGTACCTTACTTTGTAGCAATTAAATCTTAATGACTCATCTACTGAATTTCTTTTCCCACTCATACCAAAGGCAGATGCTAGGATTATATTTTACCCTACATACACACAAACATTTTGTTCAGTTGTTCAGAGACAAGGTTCAATATCTAAATCTTTGTGACCCCATTTAGAGTTTTCTTTGCAAAGATACTAGAGTGGTTTTCCATTTCTTTTTTTAACTCATTTTACAGATGAGCAAACTGATGCAAACAGGACTAAGTAACTTGCCCAGGGTCACACAGCTGGTAAGTGTCTAAAGTCAAATTTTAATTCAGAAAGATACATTTTCCTAAAACCTAATTTCAGTTCTCTATCTACTCTGCCACTCAGTTGCATACATACATACATACACGTCTGTGTACACACATACATACACACATACTGACACAAATACACACATACACACACACAAACACACGGACTTACTCCATATAATCCGTATAAGGATATGGCTTGGGAATGATTTCCCCTCTCCCTACTTCCTTACTCTGTTTAGCTTCCTTTATTGGCTTCTAATTTTAAAAGCTGTTATCTTACTTCTTTCTCTTCTTTTTGTTACTTTCAGTCCTCCAGATTGTTTCATTCTACCTGTTCCCTTTTAAAGAATATTATACCTTATTCTTCAAATCCTCAAATCCTTTGTGTTTTTGATGACCATTGCATAGGAAATGATGTAAATTTGTATTTATATGTAAATGTATTTACATGTAAAAATGATGTTATGTCTTGGACTTGATTGTCATGATTTTATATATACAAGTTGTTTACTATTTTCATTATTTAAAGCAACTGTTTCTTTTTTAGTGAAAATACTTACTGGTGAAAAAAGATGTATTCTAGATTTGTTTCACTTTTTCTACTTAGTACCTATTACTAACCCTTACGTACTTAGCACCTCCTTTATATCATGACTCCATAAACACTGAGTCATCACATTAGGCATTACTTATTTTCAAATCTAGATTACCTTGTTAAGTTTCTTTTGTTTTGGCAATTTGCATGTTCATGCCAGATTTTTCAACATTAAAGAATTATATCTCCTCAAATCACTACAGAACCATTTTTTTCTCATTTTGAATTATGTACAATTTCGTGAAACAGGTAATTTTTCAGAGATAAGTGAATTTCCTCCTCTACTCCCCATTTTATAACATTCTGGTCTCTTATTTCATTTTGAATTATTTTTGAGTAGTTGCACACATCAAATTGATCTTTTTAAATATGGGTTTTGCTTTTTTCCAATTGCAGTCAACATTCTCTCCATCTCTTTCTGATCTCTCTCTGTATGTCTCTCTTTCTTTTTTGTTAATTTTTAGAACTCAGTGACTATATCTTTGGATTAATCAAACATGTTTATACACTGTTGCCATGCTTTGGAATCTGTAAATTCCATCCTCTAGTTTTTTGATTTTGGTAAAAATCTAGTCTTCCAGTTTTAAATTTAGAAATACTGCTATATTTATTCTTCCTTGCTGTATTTTTTTTTTTCAACTTGAGCCACTTTTTTTCCTTAGGCAGTGCACTGCTTTATTTTTCTAAGTTACTGATTCTAATATTCATCTTTTTGAATTTTTCTTCACTAATCTTATTTTAAATCTCATAGATGACAGATCTTATTTTAAATCACTTTAAAAGTGTCTTAAAATGATTTCTTTTCAAGTGTTATAGTTGTTTTTGCTTTGTTCTTTTCTTCTGGCTTCCTTTTACCCCACAGAATTTATTAAAATATTTTCTTTTGTTTACTCATTTCTTTCATCCTTTTCATAGGTTTCCTGTGAGATTTTTTTTCCTATGAGAATTTCTTCACTTTTACCTCTTTATTTATTATAATTATTATTTTTTTTAGTCCTTGTTGTTGCTTCTTTATTTTGTGTATTTAACATTATTTTGAGATTGTATCAAGAAGCTGGGCTTATCCATAACCACTCGGTCATGTTTTCCCTTTTTTTCCTATATTACAAACTTCATGATGGATTAGTCATACTTAAAAAATCCCTATTATTTTAGCAGTTACTTTTGGTTGGTTAGAATCAGAGGCAGAGCTGTAGTTCTTCTTGTTGCTTTCTTCATTTTGGGATGGATGAAAATATCATTAAAGGAAGTCACAATTTATTGGGGTAAGGGGAGAGAGAGAGAGAGAGACTGGGACAGAGAGAGACAGAGACAGAAAGAAAAATGAAATAGTATTAGACAAAGTAAGGAATCAGAGAATCCATATAGTTGAATTTCTTATCACTATAACATTATGCTAGAACTAGATGGCTTGTAAATCCATCTATCTCTAAACCTATTATCCTATGAATCTATCATCTTTCCTTTACTCCTAAATTAATTCTTCTTCATATGGTTTAGTAATCTACAAAATATGTATATATATGTATACATACATTTTCACATACTATATGTATTATTACTTTCTGTTTTTTAAAGTACTTTTATTACTTTCACAGATCTTCCAAATGTTGTTTATCATGGTTTCTGGATTTCTTCACATGTATATATTTTGTAATATATAATTGCACTCCCTCCTTTACCTATGATGTTCCTTTTGAATCAGATATAATTATTTAAAGCAAAATTCCAGTCCTAAATCCCTTTATACAATATATCCTACAAATATGCATACATGCTAACATGTCACATATATAATCATATACCTGTATATATGTATATATGCACACATATATGTATTACATTGAGGTGTCCCTAAAGTCTTAATGCAGTTTAAACATGTACATGTAAGTCTTCAATTTTTAAACCACTGTTAAGTATATTCCATCTCATTTTGAAGGTCCATCATTCCTATATCTTATGCCATAGTCCATAAATCTAAATTCCATTCAAACAACATTTTTATAACCAGTTGTTCATTTCTCAAACTTGTCTCTCTCTTTTGAATCCCCTGCCTTTAATTGGCAGTAGTAATGAAAATACCCTCTGTGTCCTCAAGGTCTTCATTTTTGTGCCCAGGACTTCATAATCCTTAGTTATGCTTTCTAAGTTCCTTCTAATGATTTATTTTGTCCTCACATGAATCATCAGAAATAGGCAATACACATCAGGTTTCACAGGTCTCAGGATTCTCTCTATCCATATTCCAGATACATGCTGTCTGTCATTTATGTCAGATTGGCAAATAGCTGCCACATCCCTCTCTAGGGAATCACTAATGCCCACTAGTCTTCCCTTATTTTTCTGACTTATTCAATGATCTTTCTCTTGATATCACACCATAATTCCTTGTATCACCAGGAGCTGTTTTCTCTAGAGATAGACTGGTCTTCTTCTTTATCTCCTTATAGAAAAAGCTTCAAATTTATGATATATCACTACAAATTTTCAGTGCTCTTTTATCCTCTAATCTTCCCTTCCTTCTCTAAATCATAATCTTATATTCTACAACCTCATGACATAGGTTAGAATTCCCTTCTATTTTGTAATATCTTTTTTTTTTTACTTCTTTATTTTACTTCCTTACTGTACTTTCCTCTTCTTTTAATAATAATTTCATTTTCCTTCATAATCCTGAAGAGAAACCTCCATTTTTTTACCCTCTTTCCTGGGATGGATACCAAGTCATGCTTTGTACTTGCAAAACATAGCTATTAATTGGTGATGGAAGAAGAGCAAGCACAGCACACTCCATCCAGGTCACCAAAAAACAAAAACAAAAACAAAAAAACCCTTTCTTGTTCTCTGTACTTTCTGGCAGTAAATTACTGAGTATTTTGTCTTTTATCTTCTTTTTTTTTCTTTTGGTGACTCTCTTAGCTAACCCTTGTGACTAATACTGAGACAAATTGTTCATTTATTGTAAAATATGAGACAATAGACACAAATCTGAGATTTGTACGCATAGCTTCCATTGTTAATGATCTTTAGTTATTTAACCTCTTCTCTCTGGGATGCTAACTCTTTTGACACTACTAGAATGACAAAGGCAATTTAACGGATAAAACAGAAGATCATAAAATGCAAAACCATGAGATAAAATTTAAGTGTCTAAAGAAATCTCTATACCTTTCCTCTATTTTCATGGTTTTTCTGTAGATGATAATCCATTTGAGGTGGCACTTTTGGATAAAGGCTGTGGAATCCATTGTCATTTTGTCTTTCTGTTGCTAGGAAATTTAAGAAAAATTCAATTAGCAATGTATCATTCTAGACTTCAAACTTTGGCTCATTGGTTTTTGGTGAAATAATCCCCTACATTAAAATTTATTAAATTTTGGGTTGCAACCCCATATGGGATCATATAACTGAATGTGGGGAAATCATGAAGAATTTGGTAAAAGTAAGAGAGATCAAGTATTCCACCATGATTTAAATCTTTATATAAAAATTAACAAGCACATCCTTTTTATTAGTAAGCAAATTTACTTTCATCTTTAATAAATAATAAAATTTATTTGTTTTAAAATAAATTTCAGTAAATGTTTGATTTGTATTCCTATTATATATACCTATGTACTTAGGGCCATGTAAAAAGAAAAAATGGGTGGAAAAGTAAAAAGTTTAAGAAGTCCAGCAGTTTAGCTCTAGATTATTATTTTATTCCTTATGCTGAGAAAGAACCCTAGCTAAGAATTGAGGCATACATTAAATATTCAATTGCCACTGAGAGCCAGTTAGAGAGCTAACATTTTAAAAGCCATTTTTAGGGGCAGCCAATTGGTTTTGTGGAGAGAAATCAGGAGGATCTGAGTTCCAATGCTATCACAGATACTTACTAATTTTATGATCCTAGGTGAGTCACTTAACCCCCCCCCAAAAAAAAAGCAATCTTTATTCCCCAGTTGATATATTTGTTGCTTGCTTAAGACAATAGATTTACAGCTGGAAAGCTCTTAGAAATTACCTCTTCTATAAATAAGGAAATTAAGGACTTTCTCATCATTAGAAGCTATTAAGCAGTGGAGCTGCCAATGTGTCTACACTATACCAATGTATTTCCTTATTTGATCATTTGGTGCCAGTGCTGTGTCTAAGCTAGGGTAACAGCTATAATGGCACACCATGGATTTTTCCATGCTTAGGGATTTCTGGGAATCTATCTGAGGTTTAAAACTTTTTTTTTCAGTTAATTCGAGCTAAGTATGGATAAGAATGACCAATAGCAAAAATAAATAAATAAATATTAAAAATTAAAAAGCAACTTTTAAAATTTAAAAAAAATGTAAAAAAAAAGAAAGAAAGAAAGACCATTAGTAAGTCCTGGGCCCTTTGGGCAAAACATTATGAGAAAAGAGCTCTCATGTCTTTCCAGATTTTGTGTGAGCTGTTTAATGTGAAGTAGAGATCTTTTATTGCTTCCTTGGTTCCTTCAAAATCACATCTAAGATGAGAAGAAAAAAAAAGTTCCATTTTCCTGAAAGTCATGTCTCCAACTTCAAGGCAACTATAGTGGGACTTTTTTTTTCTTTTTTTTTTATTAAAGCTTTTTATTTGTATAACATATATATGGGTAGTTCCCCAACATTGATCTTTACAAAGCTTTCCATTACAAATTTTACCCCCAGTCCCCTCCCCTCCCCTAGATGGCAGGAAGTCCACTACATGTTAATAATGTTGCAATGCTTGAGAAGTTATGCAAGAAAAATCCTATCTACAAGAAAAAAAAAAGAATCAGAGAAAGGCAACACAATGCAAGCAAATGTCAATAGAGATCATGAAAATGTTACGTTGTGGTCCATATTTCATTTCCCTCTCTCTGGGTGTATATGGTTTTCTTCAGTGAACAATTGGAACTGGTTTGAGACAATTCTTTGTTGCAGAGAGCCATGTCCATCAGAATTGATCATCATGTAATACTGTTGTTGCTGTGTATGATGATCTCCTGGTTCTGCTCGTTTCACTCAGCATCAGTTCATGCAAGTCCCTCCAGGCCTCTCTGAAATCGTCCTGCTGGTCGTTTCTTACAGAGCAATAATATTCCATAACATTCATATACCATAATTTATTCAGCCACTCTCCAATTGATGGGCATCCCTTCAGTTTCCAGTTTCTAGCCATATAGTGGGACTTTTTGCACTCCTGGCTTTCTACCTACAAAAGATATCTTTGGCTGCCTGAGCAAAAATTCTGATCTTCCAGACTATTGTGGGAAGGCACATACAAAACAGTAATTAGGATGAGGTGATCAGGGCTTTGCTACATGGCACCAAAATTTAAAGAACTCAAAAATAATTATTTTCAGATAGATTAATTTAAAATTTGCTAAATTTACATGTTGATATCACTTTCATTCCTTCAATGGCACAGAATCCAGTTAGCAAGATTAGATGGTTAAGTTAATAAAACACTAGGTGGCATGTTGCCTATCTTCTCCACTTCTTGATACCTACATACCATGTAAGTTCCTCCCCAGACCTACCTTTTTCTTCCCTTAATAGCACTTTTCTCAATGGCAATCATAGTGAATCCAGTTCTTTCCTCAATACTTCTGGTGTCCCAGGGTCTCTCAATTCTGTGTATCTATATCAGGGTCTCCTCTAAATAGTCGATTTGAGAAAATATTTTTATGCTGCTTTTAAAACCAGGGTGCCAAAATTGCTCATTAGCATCTCTTTCTTAAATATCTGTTCTTTGTTCAACCTCAGTGGATAGGACTGTGGACCTGTCTTCATCTGAATTCAAATGTGACTTCAAACATTTACTAGCCATGCAACTTAAGGTCCCTTTTGTCTCAGTTTCCTCAAAATGGGGGAATGGGAAAAATATACAAAATTTCAGAGTTGTTGTGACTGTCTAATGAAATAACTTAAAGTGATTAGGTGTTATATAAATGATTATTCCTTTTGTGGGCTTCTTTCCCTCTAGTTCTACATAGAGGCTTGCTTCCCCCCATTTCCCTGTTCTTTCTCTACAAGCAGCTGTGAACTTACATTTGGAAAGCTATTGAACAAATCCTTTCTCCCTTTATCTCTGTCTCTGTTTTCTCTCTCTTTTCTTTCTCTGTCTCTGTCTGTCTGTATCTGTGTCTGTGTCTGTGTCTCTGTGTCTGTCTGTCTTTCTCTTCTTTGTTTCCATCTCTGTCTCTTTGTGTCTGTCTCTGTCTGTCTCTATGTCTCTGTCTCTTTCTCTCTGTTTCTCTCTCTCTCTATTGCTCTCTCTTTCTCTTTGTGTCTGTCTGTCTTTTTCTCTCTTCTCTCTCTCTGTGTTTCCATCTTTGTCTCTGTGTCTCTGTTTCTGTCTGTCTCTGTGTCTGTCTCTGTGTCTTTCTCTGTCTGTCTGTCTGTTTCTCTCTCTCTCTCTCTCTCTCTCTCTCTCTCTCTCTCACACACACACACACACACACACACACACACACACACACACACACACATTTCTAGGTAGGTTACTGTGCCAATGTCCTGAAGTATCTGTGGTGCTGCGGCCTGTAATCTAACTCAAAACCAGCATATGGCCAACCCTGTGGGATGTCTGAAAAGACCACCCACAGAATGGACATATGACTTCCCTCCCTGCTTTGAGGGAGGATGGCTGGTTGTTTTTGCTTCCTGAAACAAGCACATTACTTCAGAGAACAGATTAGTTAGACTACTTCATTGCCATACACATACTACCTTGTTCTAACTGTTGCTCATTAATCCTAGAGATGGTAAGCAATGGCCCAATGTGTTTGTTACTTCTTTCCTGCCCTCCACTCCCCGCCCCCCATCACTTCCTTAAACTATAAACTCCGATAAAGCCTGGGTCCAGAAATGGGCTCTTCTTATGGTTTTGCTAGGGCCTCTTCAGGGAAGAGACCACTATTCATTCATTCATTCATTCATTTATTTGTGGAAGCAATGGGATTAAGTGATTTGCTCATGGTAGCATAACCAGAAAGTCTCTGAGGCTGCACTTGAATTCAGGTCCTCCTCAATCCACTGTGCTATCTAGCTGCCCCTAAGACCATTCAATTTAAAATAAGAAGGCCAGATTCAAGTTCAATTCTGACTTCTCTTAACTTTGTGCCTGTGGTTAAGGCATATGACTGTTCTAAAGTTTACTTTTCTCATCTGAAAAGTAGTATTTTACATTTATATTTACAAATGTAAAAGTAGAATATTAGTAGTATTTTCATTGTGCATCTTATATGGTTATAATAAGAAGAAAGTTCTCTGTGAAGCTTAAAATGTTTTGGGGCATAGGGATCAGAACTAGGGATGGTATAGTGCCCCTGATTCTGTCCTAGTTAGAATGTTCAATTCTAGGTGCCTCATTTTAGGAAGGACTTGGATGAGTTCCAGAGTAGGTAGTCTAGTATATCAAAATGCTCCAGAATCATGTCATAAAAGAGAGGATGGAAAGAATTAAGCATTTATAACCTTGAAAAGCAAAGACTTAAGTGGGACATGATTGTTATCTCCAACCATTTGAAAGATTGTTATATGGTAGAAAGATTAGACATCTCTGTCTAATATATTAATAATAATATTAATATATTAATTAATAATATTAGCCCCAGAGCAGGGCTTCTTAACCTTTTTGGTGTTGTGTACTCCTTGGCAGTTTGTCAGTGCCTATGGACTCCTCAGAATTATGTGTGTAATATATAAAATGAGATGCACGTAACTGCAAAGGAAACCAATTATTTTTGGAACATAATCATAAAATTATTTTTAGGAAAAAAAAGTTCACAGACCCCAAGTTAAGAACCACTGATATGGAATGTTTTAAATGTTTTAAAATAATTGGAGGAAATACGCAATTTCAGTTAGAAATGAGTTAAAATAAAGATGTTAGTTTTTCCCCATCCAAGTTAATGGACCCCTTGAAATCCATCCAATTATGCCTTTGGCAATTATGTACTCTTTCTCAGAAAATGTGTATTTTTCCCCCTATAGTTGTTTTTGTAGGCAATCAGGGTTATGTGACTTGCCCAAGGTCACACAGCTAGTAAATGTCTGAAGTTAGACTGGTCCTCCTGACTTGAGACCAGTAATCTATCTATTATACTACCTACCTGCACCCAGAATAATGTTTTTAAATGGATAAAATTAAATATATAGGATTAAAAAGGAAACCAATTAAAAAAAGTACTTCAAGCCATTTTTCAGATAAGGAAATTGAAGCCATTTCTAATCATATGAAAAAAATATTCTAAATCACACATTAGAGAAATGCAAATTAAGACAACTCTGAAGTGCCACTACACACCTCTCAGATGACAAGAAAAGATAGCGATGAATGTTGGGGGGGTATGGGGAAACTGGGACACTAATATATTGTTGGTGGAGTTGTGAAATGATCCAACTATTTTGGAGAGCAATTTGGAACTATGCCCAAAGGACTATAAAACTCTGCAAATATCTTTTGATTCAGCAGTCTCTACTGGGTCTATATCCCAAAGAGATCATAACAAAGGGAAAAGAACCCACATGTGCAAAAATGTTTGCAGCAGCCCTTTTTGTAGTGGCAAGGAACTGACTGAGTGGATGCCCATCAGTTGGGGAATAGCTGAACAAGTTATATTATATGAATGTAATATAATGCTAATGCTCTATAAAAAATGATGAGCAGGCTGATTTTAGGAAACCTGAAAAGACTTATGTGAACTGATGCTGAATGAAGTTAGTAGAACCAAGAGAATATAGTATATAGTAACAGCAACATTGTATGATGATCAACTATGATAGATTTAGCTCTTCTCAGCAATGCAATGATATAAGACTCGATGAAAATTGTTGAATCTATACAGAGAAAGAACTGGAGTCTGGACGCAGATCAAAGCATGCTTTCCTTTCTTCTTCTTTTTGATATTTTTCTTTCTTGTGGTTTTTCCCTTTTGTTCTGAATCTTCTTTCACAAAATGACTAAGTATGTTTAACATGATTGTACATGTATAACCTCTATTACATATTTTTTCTGTCTTGGAGAGGAAAGGGAGGGAAAGAGAAAAATTTGGAGTTCAAAATCTTACAAAGATGAATATTGAAAATTATCTTTACATGTAATTGGAAAAAGAAAACAAAATTCTATTAAGTGGGGAAAAAAACTTCCTTAGAAGAGTAAACTATTTCTGGGTAGAAGTTGTGGAGATGTGGATTCAGGGTGAAGGAAATACAATCTTATTTTTAGATGTGTCTGAAAGTAGAATGACCTTGAGCAGTAATGGCTTGTCTTAAAGTAGAGGTTGGATGCTAACTTTTGAAAGTTTTTGTAGAAAGGATTCTTGGCTAGGTATTCGTTATGCTAGAAGGTCTGTGAGGTTTTTTTCCAACTCTGAGATTCTATGCTCTTATTTAATAGAAATTTAAAAATAGAGCTTCTCAGGGCAGCTAAGTGGCACAGTGGATAGAGCGGCAGACCCTGAGTCAGGAAATCAAATCTGGCATCTGACATTTATTTACAAACTGTGTGACTCTGGGCAAGTCACTTAACCCCAATTACCTTAAGAAAAATAGAGCTTCTCTCACAGTAGAGAGGCAGCAAATCATAGTGAATAGAGAGTTGCTCTCAGAGTAAGGAAAACATAAGTTCAAGTCCGTCTCTAATTCATACTGACTCTGATGAGGAAGAAGTCATGTAATATCTCTGTGCCTTGGGTATTGTCTGAGACTGAGCTACAGAACAGTTAGAAATCTGCATTGGTAAAAGAAAATTCCTCATCAGGACTTATATCTATATAATAATAAAATCACAGGTTGGCACAAAATAAAAATTAATTTGAGTGTCATATGCTGCTTCTAGGAAATAGGTATAAAGTGGGAAAAGAAAGGGACATAAAGCCTCATTCTTCCTTTAGCCTTATTGCCATTCCTTACCTCCCTCCAAAAAAAAAAAAAAAAAAAAAGAATCTGAGCATCCCTTTCCTAACTTTTATGCTAACTTCTACCATGCTTGATCCTCACAACAACACTGTTATCATTTCCATTTTACTAATGAGTAAACTGAAGTAGACATAGTATCTTGCCCAGGATCATACATCTCGTCTCTCAGGACAGAATCAAATTCAGGTTTTCCTGATTCCAGACCTAATGCTCTATCCATTGCAGCTCTTAGTTACCTTTATATAATGGGGATCCCATTGTCTTTGGCTTGTTCTTAGTTTGGCCTCTTGAAGTTATCCCAATTATTCATATTTTGTTCCCCATTCCCCACTGACCTTTCCCTTTCTTGTCTTATTCACCATTGCCTCTGAATCAGCTCTCTCTGTCTTCCAAATTAATAAGTTGATTTTTTCAGTTTATCATGATCATAAATGAATGATTGGTGTACACTAGTAAAACTCATTACAATTTAGAAACTCTATTACAAAATCTGAGAGACAACTGGCTTTGGTGAGAAAAGAGCTTCTTTTGGGGAGTTCCTCACAGTGATGAAAATCCAGGTCCAATCCAAAAGATTCACAAAACACCCCACTGCTTTCTTGCTTATATGACACTGAAGGAGTTGACATATAATAAGCTAAATGAAGCCTTGATGTTCCTTTTAGACTCATGATCCTAGCATTCTTTTCTAGGATCTACCTATCTAGGATTTACCAAATCCAACTATTCTATTGACTAAGGAAAGGATTAAGAGAAAGAATATGGGGAAGAAATCTGGTGTTGCTTACCAATATTTAACTCAGCAGTCAGAAACCTTTTAAAAAGTAAGGTGCCAAATGTCTGACTGACTAATTTTTCCTCTCTGCTGATTAGATGTATGCTTTTATATTTTGCATGACTACACATGTATAACCTATATTGAATTGCTTGCTTTCTCATAGAGAAGGTGGTGGGGAGTGAGGAAGGGAGAGAAATTGGAATTCAAAGTCTTAAAAGCAAAAATTAAAAATTGTTTTTACATATAATTGGGGGGAAATTAAATACTGAATTAATAAAAAAGGAAAAAAAAATGTGCCTTTGAGTTCTGGAGATAAGGAGAACTCAGATCACAGCCTAGCAGAGATGGGAACAGAAAAGAAGTGATTACAAGTGGGGAGGGAAGAATATACCTGCCACCAATTTTTGAGTTTAGCTGAAGCTCTTCTTGTGATAACCTGCCCATGTGCCAATTTAAATTGGCTTGGGTACCAGCAACAGCTTGTATTTCATAGGTTGTCAGTTTCTGATTTAACTCATGCTTGCCTGCAGCAATATCTTACCTGGACACTTGCTTAATAAGTCCACCTGTGTTCCCTCTAGCCCTCTGCCTTAAGGGAGAAGTGTGAATTAATAAGATTAAATGGATTAATTAAATTAATCAAAGCAAAATGCTCTGTTGCAGTGTCTGAGAAGAGATCAAGAGGTGTAGAATCTATTTTGAGCTCTGTGTTGGCCCTGCTGGCTGGAGCATGCCTTTAACCTCTGTGACTTAGCGTCTCCTTTTTAGCAGCTGTTGTTTGTCCTTTGTTTTCAAAGAGAACCAGTTACATCACAAGGTGATGTCTTAACTTGTGTGTGAATTGGATTAAATGAGGCAGAATTGCACAAAGTTGTCAGTTTCACTTTCTCTTCCTGAATAATTTAAATCCAGTGGCAGGACAAAGGTCAGGAAGACCAGTGATGGTCTATGGATGACCTTGGTGTCTTTGATGTCTGACCAAACTCTAAGAGCTCCACAGAGGCTGCTTCTGCTGCCTTCATGTCCATTAAATAAGTGTTCTCATCTGCCTATTCCACCAATGAAAGTCTTCACTTGTTTCAAGTAGACCCCCCCCCCCAACAGGTTTATGACCCAGAGATTAACTTCAACCTTGTTTAGCCTATCTGCTGAAATGGTTTACTGGGGCTGTAGCTGCTGCATATATCCACAGATGAGAGTTGGGTGAATCAGATGGACATCAAAGGTAGATGAGCAGCTCTAAAAAGGGTTTGATAAGTCCTCATACCAAAGGTGCTAGTCTTCCTGAATATCTTTATATACTCCTTTTAAGACACTCCTAGTGTCTTTTATGGCTCTCTGCAACAAAGAATTGTCTCAAACCAGTTCCAATTGTTCACTGAAGAAAACCATATACACCCAGAGAGAGGGATATGAAATATGGACCACAACATAACATTTTCATGATCTCTATTGACATTTGCTTGCATTGTGTTGCCTTTCTCTGATTCTTTTTTTTTTCTTGTAGATAGGATTTTTCTTGCATAACTTCTCAAGCATTTCAACATTATTAACATGTAGTGGACTTCCTGCCATCTAGGGGAGGGGAGGGGACTGGGGGTAAAATTTGTAATGGAAAGCTTTGTAAAGATTAATGCTGGGGAACTACCCATACATATGTTATACAAATAAAAAGCTTTAATTAAAAAAAATAAAAATAAAATAGTGTCTTTTAGTCAAAAGAACACTGGTCTTTGTCAAGAATTTGGGTTTGAATTCTGGCTCAGACTCTTAGCAACAATGATTATGGACAAATGTTTAGTTTAAAACTTCACTAAAACTTTTGAGACACCTGTACTTTTTTTAAGCCTGAAAGAATTATATCCAAATAAGTTGTTATTGGGATTATTATTAACTGAGAGTCTTTAGATTATATATTGTTGGAGGTGAAGGGACTTTATAAATCATCTAGTTAAACTTTTATTTTGCATATTACTGAGGATTGCAAAAGTTTAAGGAGTTATGCAGGCTCAAGCAAAATAGTTTGTAGCAATTATGGGGGTTAAGAACCCCAGTCTCCTTACTTCAAGCCCAGTTGTCTACCTCATCACTGTCTTGATAGCAATCTCCTTAGAAAAGTATTTGGAGGTTCAGGAGGAAAATCTGATGTCATTTGAAATTAATGGAAGAGAAAATTTCTGGGAATACACTAAAAATACTGGGAATACCAGTAAATAGGATGATTATTAGTACTGATGTACTTGATCCCCTCATACCTTACCTCTGTTGTCTACTACAGAGAATCTGGAACTTTAAAGATCTAGACCTTGGCCAATTTCTTGGATTTTAAGGGAAGAATATTTTGAGATAGCTCATAGAGGAGGTACCAAGAGACAAGAAGTCTGAGTTTTAATTAATAATAATAGCTAACATTTAAATAGCATCTACTATTAGGTACCATACTAAACTCTTTACAATTATTATCTCATTTGATCCTCACAACAACCTTGGGAAATAAATGCTATCATTATCTCTGTTTTATAGATGAAGGACAGAGTTAAGTGACTTTCCCAGGATCATACTGCTAGTAAGTGTCTGAAGTTGAATTTGAACTCAAAGTCTTTCTTCTTGGCTTCTGACCAGACACTATGTTTACTATATCATCTGCAGTTAGTGAAGATAGGAGAAATGATATTGTGTCTTTATGTGTTCTTCAATCACTTCTCCTCTGAAAGACCAAGTTTGATACCCAAAGCATGATGTCATGGAAAATGTGTCAGGTTTGAATGAAAAAACCTGGGTTCAACTCTTACCTTGGCATTTATTAGCTGTGTGATTTTGGGCAAGTCTCTTTCCTGATCCTTAATTTCCTCATCTATAAAACTAGAGGGTTGGAGTACATATCTTCTAAGATCTCTTCTAGCTCTAAATCTATGAAACTATGACTTTACCCTCATCTATCTTTTTTTTTTAAGCTTTTTATTTGTATAACATATGTATGGGTAGTTCCCCAACCTTGATCTTTACAAAGCTTTCCAATACAAATTTTACCCCCAGTCCCCTCCCCTCCCCCAGATGGCAGGAAGTCCACTACATGTTAATAATGTTGAAATGCTTGAGAAGTTATGCAAGAAAAATCCTATCTACAAGAAAAAAAAAGAATCACAGAAAGGCAACACAATGCAAGCAAATGTCAATAGATATCATGAAAATGTTACGTTGTGGTCCATATTTCATGTCCCTCTTTCTGGGTGTATATGGTTTTCTTCAGTGAAAAACTGGAACTGGTTTGAGACAATTCTTTATTGCAGAGAGCCATGTCCATCAGAATTGATCATCATGTAATACTGTTGTTGCTGTGCATGATGATCTCCTGGTTCTGCTCGTTTCACTCAGCATCAGTTCATGCAAGTCTCTCCAGGCCTCTCTGAAATCGTCCTGCTGGTCGTTTCTTACAGAACAATAATATTCCATAACATTCATATACCATAATTTATTCAGCCACTCTCCAATTGATGGGCATCCCTTCAGTTTCCAGTTTCTAGCCACTACAAAAAGGGCTGCCACAAACATTCTTGCACATGTGGGTCCCTTTCCCTCCTCTAAGATCTCTTTGGGATATAGGCCCAGTAGAAACACGGCTGGGTCAAAGGGTATGCACAGTTTGACAACTTTTTGAGCATAGCTCCAAATTGCTCTCCAGAATGGTTGGATCCGTTCACAGTTCCACCAACAATGTATTAGTGTCCCAGCCCTCCCACATCCCCTCCAACATTCATCGTTATCTTTTCCTGTCATTTTAGCCAATCTGACAGGTGTGTAGTGGTATCTCAGAGTTGTCTTAATTTGCATTTCTCTGATCAATAGTGATTTGGAGCAACTTTTCATATGACTAGAGATGGTTTTAATTTCATCATCTGAAAATTGTCTGTTCATATCCCTTGACCATTTATCTATTGAAGAGTGGCTTGAATTCTTATATATATGAGACAATTCTCTATATATTTTAGAAATGAGGCCTTTATCAGAATCATTAAATGTAAAGATGATTTCCCAATTAGATGCTTCCCTCCTAACCTTGTCTGCATTTGTTTTGTTTGTACAGAAACTTTTTAACTTAATATAGTCAAAATTATCCATCTGGTGTTCAATTAGGAGTTCCAAGTCTTCTTTGGACATAAATTTGTTCCATCTCCACAGGTCTGAGAGATAAACTATATTACGTTCCTCTAACTTGCTTACAAAGTCCCTCTTTATATCTAGATCATGAACCCATTTAGATCTTATCTTGGTATGTGGTGTTAGGTATGGGTCAAGCCCTAATTTCTTCCACACTAGTTTCCAATTTTCCCAGCAGTTTTTGCCAAATAGAGAGTATTTATCCCAAAAGCTGTGTTCTTTGGGTTTATCGAACACTAGTTTGTTAAGGTTAATGCCTTGGTTGTCCTGATAACCTATCCTGTGCCACTGATCCACTGCTCTATTTCTTATCCAGTACCAAACGGTTTTGATGACCGCTGCTTTATAATATAGTTTTAGATCTGGTACAGCAAGGCCACCTTCATCTGCCTTTTTTTTCATTAATCCCCTTGAAATCCTTGACCTTTTGTTCTTCC
>JAJPUD010001799.1:228396-245770 GCA_023553655.1 Myrmecobius fasciatus | reverse complement strand
GAGAAGAGAAGAGAAGAGAAGAGAAGAGAAGAGAAGAGAAGAGAAGAAAAGAAGAGAAAGGAAGAGAAGACAGTATGGGGTACTGGGGAAATAGAGGAGTAAGCTACAGAATTAGCTGAAATCTCTTCAAGTGTTTATTCAAATACTGCATGTGTTCCCAATGAAATGGAGTAAAACATGCATGCTGACTTAGCCATTTATGGAACTTATCTTAAATATGTCATGCTACATCAGCTTCTTATGCTGAAGAGTAATGGGTGGATCCTAGTCTCCATTGTCCTAAGCAATAGATACAGATCTTTATAATAAGACATTATCAGAGATAAATCAAAGCAATATTTTAATGGAAGTATACTGTATCATTGTCCCAAGTGAGACTGTATCAGTGATAGACTAGGCTAGCTTGGGAATGGCTGTGATTTAGAGATGAGTGAGACCTGCAAAGGAATGGTGTGTGTGTGTGTGTGTGTGTGTGTGTGTGTGTGTGTGTGTGTATCTGACAAGGGACTCTAGCTGTTACTTCTACCACTGAATCCTCTGGCTGCAGAAGAGACACATCTGTCTAGAAACATCTAGGGAACATTAAATTTAGCCATTGATGCACTATACATCCTGGATAGATTGCCACCTCAGTGACCATAGAAGTCAGCATTAGACACATTTTGGTGCTGATTTCAGAAATCCAGCCTTCTGTTTATTTAACTCTCTTCCATAATGGGGTTGGGTGGAAACAATATTTGATTTGGAATACAAGGATTTGGGTTTGTATTTTCGCTTAGTGGCTTACTACCTTATGATCTTAAATCAGTAATGTCTGTCTGGGTCTCAGTTTTCTCATTTGTAAGATTAAGGGGTAGGTTGGATCAGGTGACTTCCAAGAGCCCCAAGTTTTACATTCTGTTACAGAATTGGAAGAATGGTGCCATGTTTTTGTGCTTTATTTCTTTTTATCTTGAATAGAAAATGTAGAAAGGTTGAGTAAAAATCAATGGTTACAAGAAAATATGGGGAAAGTGAAATTCTTTTCTTCTTTGCCTATCAGAGGGCTTTGCTACTTCCTTTTAGACTATCTCTTTTTATGTGATTTTTGGTAAGTCATCTTCCTTTTCTGTGCCTTAGCTTCATCATTTGTAAATATTAAGTGGTTGGACCAGTTCAGTGCTAAATTCTATTCTAACTCTAAAACTAAAATACTACTAAACCACCAACCTCTGCTGATCTTTCTCTTTCTTATGTCTTTGCAACAGAAACCCAAACCATTCACTCATATGCTGTCATTGCCATCTTTCCCTTGCCTTGTTTCACATATGTTTGGTTTGACTCTCTAATTAAATTATAAGTTTCTCGATGGCAGGGGTTCATGCCATTTTCAACTTGTCTAGCCAGGCAAGTAGCCAGAGTCCATAAAAAAATATTTGGCATTCTAAATCCCCTCTGTTATTGCTTACCAGAAAAATAAATCTGACTATAAACTGCCACTATAATACAAGAGAGTGAGCAGATTAAAAGATAAATTCCTACTGGCCATGGAACACAGTATTTTCTAGTATTAAAAATATATGAATTTTGAAAGTATATGAAAAGTACATGAAAGTAATATGAAAAAATGTAATTTTACCCCATCCCATTTATATTTGGCCCTAATGAAATACCTATATTATCTACTTTTTGGATTGTCCTATATAGGTTTTCAATAATTTGTTGAATTAATGTATATTGGCTATGGACATGTTGCTAAAATACATAGTTCATTTACTAAACTCTGTTCTTAAAAAATTATTCTCCTAAGTGATTTTGTTCTATGTGGATGTAGCTATTGGGGACTTAATAGTTTTTTTATTTTATTTTATTCCTCAGCTGTATTATATGGATATTGTGTAGGCACAGTCAAAATAAGAATGTTCAATTTTTAGAGATTATGATAAAAGCACTAGCTAATTCAATCATTTCTTTCAATATCCTTAAAGATTTCCTCCTCTCTTCTTTCTTTTTTTTTTTTCACTCTGACCCTTTCTCTACCTTTCATCTAAGAATCTGATCCACAAGTCCATGTGAAATTACCTTTTTCTCAGGATAATTTAGAATCACAGAATCTAGGCCTGGAAGGGACCTAGAATTTGCCTAATCTAGGTGTTCTTAATCTGTAGTCTGTAAACTTTAATAAAACATATTTTGATAATTGTATCTCAATATAATTGACTTTCTTTGTAATCCTTAGCTATACATTTTATTGTATACATTTAACTAAAAATTCTTTTGAGAAAGATTCACCTTCTGCCATAAACTTTACCAGACTGCTAAAAGGATACATGATACAAAAAATTTAGGTCCACCCCCCTCATTTTGTACAAGAAGTCATGGAGGTCCAGTGTTTTAAATGACTTGGTCAATATCACATAGGTAGTCAATAACAAACCTGAATTTGAAAAGATTCCTTTTCCAAATTTGCTGAATTCAGATCTAGTTTGTTTTTTCATTGCCATCTAATGGTCTCTAAAGTGGGCACCTGGGCCTCTTAGAGAGCAGTGATATAACCCCCAAAATCCATGATAAACAAATTGGAGGGTGGAAAAATGGGTAAGCATTGCAACCTCCCTGCTCAAATTCGAAGTTTGTCTGTAATATGACTATACTCCACCCACTCTAGAAGTATCCGACCTCTCCCTTGTTATTGAGGCATGGATCCCTCAAGTAAATTATAATTTCATGTTTTTTCTTAGGCAACCATCTCAGCGGATGCAAAAGTGCCATTGGAAACATTCCTTGCCCTTCCCTGGTACATACACTTCTGACTCCTAATCACCTTATAGCTACAGCAGATGCTTCTCATCTGGATCTTTGCTTCAGGAAATTAGAGCAAGTGATGTATAACAGCCTACTCCTTTTAGTTTCTATTAAGATAGAATGAGTTGCACAGGACAAACAAGCATGTTGGAGTTGCAATCTGTAATTCAGTTTTCATGATGTTATTTCCCTCCCCCCAAAATCCATCCTTCTTTCAAACTTCCATATTACCATCAAGAGTATCATCATCCTTTCAGTCACTGAGGTTGGCAGCCTCAATGCATTCTCAGCACCTCACCTCCTATATCCAAGTAGTTGTCAAATTTTATCATTTTGATCTCAATAACACCTGTCTCATGCTCTACATAGTCACCAAACTACATGTATTGCATCTGGAGTATTACAATGGTATCCTAATTGTTCTAACTGCCCCTAATATCTCCCCATTTCAATCAACTCTCCACATAGCTGACAAGGTTATTTTTCCTAAAACTCAAATCTGATCAGGTCACTTCCTTACTCGATCAACTTTAGTAATGACCTTATTGACTTTTGTATTACTTTTGATTTCTATTTTTGTTAATTTTTAAAATGTACATAATCAAATAGAACCAAGATAGTGTAGTAAAGGCAAGGGCCCCTCTGAGATGTCCTCCAAGCCCCTCCAAATTCCTTTAAATAATGACTTAAACACATTTTAGAATATCAGAACCCATAAAAAGAGGAGTAGGACACTTTTCCAACTGAAAACAACTTGGGAGGTCAGCAGGAAGAATCTGTTGCACCAGGGAAGGAATCAATCAGCAGTAGGACTTGCAATTTCCAGACTTATCAGCCCAGAGACACCAAAGATAATTGGAAGATTGGCAGAAAAAGTTTGTCTCACTAGAGTAAGAAGACCCTGAGAAATAAACAAACCAGGAGCCAGAGGCAGTGATGATGGCAGCAGCAGCTTCCAAAGACCACAACCCACAGGAATTCTCTTTACTAGTACCGAAGAAGGACTCTGCTGTTTTTTAGCACACTAGAACTTACAGCCACATCCTCACAGTTCCAGGTCAGAAAATAGTGCTTTTGATTAGATCCCTAGAGAGATCCCTGAAAACAGCTACACAAAACCCCTGAAGCTTAGGGCATTATATCCTTCACTCTGCAAACAGAGCCCCACTTCAATAAAGAGTTGAAAACCAAGAAATAGGCTAACAAAATGTTACTATGGTGACAAGGAAGATCACAATACACACTTGGAAGAAGATTACAAAGTTCCTACATCCAAAGCATCTAAGAAAAATAAGAATTGGTCTCAGGCTATGGAAGAGCTCAAGAGGGATTTTGAAAACCAAGTAAGACAGGTAGAGGAGAAAAGAGGAAGAGAAATGGGTGCGATGTAAAAAGGAATATAAAAAGCAAGGAGGAGAAAAATGCCTTTTAAAAAAATTGGACAAATGAGAAAAGAGGTACAAAACCTCGCTGAGGAAAATAATTCCATAAAAATCATAACTGAGCAAATGGAAGTTAATGACTTTATGAGGAATTAAGGAACAATCAAACAAAACTAAAAGAATGAAAAAATAGAAAACACTGTGAAATATCCCATTAGAAAAACAACTGACTTGAAAAATAGACCCAGGGAAGATAATTTAAAAATTATTGGCCTACCTAAAAGCCATGATAAAACAACAACAACAACAACAACAACAACAAACCTGGACATCATATTTCAAGAAATTATCAAGAAATACTGTCCTCATATTCTAAAATCAGAGGATAAAATAGAAATCAAAAGAATCCACCAATCACCTCCTGAAAGAGATTCCAAATGGAAATTCTCAGGAATATTATGACAAAATTCTATAATTCCCAGATCAAGAAGAAAATATTACAAGCATCCAGAAAGAAACAATTCAAGCATAGTGGAGCTACAATCAGGATAACACAAAATTTAACAACATCTATATCACAAAATCAGAGGTATTGGAATATGATATTCTTCAGAGCTATAGAACTAGGATTGCAACCAAGAATCACCTACCCATCAAAACTGAGTGTAATTCTTCAGGGAAAAAAAGTCAATATTCAATGAGATAGAGGAATTTCAAGCATTTATAATAAAAAGACCAGAGCTAAATAGAAAATTTGGTTTTCAAATATAGGAAAGGGAAAGGGAAATCATAAGAGACTTAATAAGGTTTATCTGTTTACATTCTTAAATGGAAGGATGATATTGGTAACTCATAAGAACTTTATCATAATTAGAGCAGTTAGAAGTATATGTGGATAGAGAGCACAGGTGTGTGTTGAAAATAAAGGGATAATATCTAAAAATAAATAAAATATTATTTAAAATTATTATTAATTATTAGAATATTATTTAATGTTATAAAATGTTAAAAGAAATACAAATTAAAAATAAAAGTAAGATGAATGTATTAGGAGAAAGCAACGGGAAAGGTGGAATGGCATAGATTACCTGCCATAAAAGAGGCAAGGAAAAGCTTTTATAATTGAAGGGAAGAGGGAGAGAGGAGGGAGAGTGAATGAACCTTACTCTCATCAGAATTGTCTCAAAAAGGAAATACCATAAACACTCAATATGGATATGGAGATCTATCATACTTTCACAGGAAATTAGGCAGGGAAAGGGATATCAGAAGGGGGGAAGGTGATAGAAGGGAGAGCATGAGGGAGGACTGGTCAAAAGCAAAACACTTTTGAGGAAGGACAGGATGAAAAGAGAGAGAGGATAGAATAAGTGGAGAAGGGGGTATACAGTTAGCAAGAGTAATTGTGAAAAGAATTTTGAAGCAAGTTTCTCTGTTAAAGGCCTTTTGTCTCAAATGTATTGGGAACTGAGTCAAATTTATATAAAAAAAGAGCCATAAAGAATTAGAAAATGAGTAGGCTCCCATGGGAGAATGGCTGAATAAGTTGTGGTATATGAAAGTAATGGAATATTGTTTTATAAATAATGATAAGCAGGGTGATTTTACAAAAACCTTGAAAAATTTATGTGAGCTGATGCTAAATAAAGTAAGCAGAACCAAGAAAATGTTGTATATAGCAACAAGATTGTGTGATGATCAATTATGATAAACTTAGTTCTTCTTAGAAATTCAATGAGCCAAGCAATCCCAGTAAACTTTGGATGTAAAACATCACTTGTATCCAGAGAGAGAGAGCTTATAGAGACTGAATATGGATCAATGTATATTATTTTCAACTTTGTTTTCTTCTTCTGTTTTTTCTCATGTTTTTTCCCCTTTTGTTTTTTCTTTTTCAACATTACTCATATGAAAATGTGTTAAAAAATGAATGTACATGTACTACTTAATTTTTAAAAGTCATTTCCCAATTGATAAATGAACAAAAGATATGATTTTATATCCCCAAAGGCTTTTTTAGTAAATTAATAATTTCTTTGTAGAATCTAAAGTGTCCTAAAAATGTTCTTTCTTCTGTTTTATTCTTACTCCTAATTTTAACTTTTCCTCTTTTTTTCATACCTTTTTATTAGATCCAGAAATAAATTGAATCCAAAACTATCATCTGCATATCTAGTTTTGTGATCTCCTAAGGGAACAAACCTCATTTAAATATGGAGATTTTGGTGTGCTAACTTTTTTGTGGCACATATATCTTCTTTGTTTTAAAGCCATTTCTTCCATTTATTTTATCTTTGAATAATTGTAATATGGTAGTGAACTAGCTAACTAAAAATCAATTTTGGTTCTGCCACTGAACAAGTTTTCTAAGCTCCCTGAGCCTCAGCTTCCTTTTTTGAATGTAGCACAGAGTCCAGAGCTACTCTCCCAATATCTATTCAAATTGGCACTTTGGGTCCCTGGAGGCTGGTTGTTACATCTTTCCTGAAGGTTCTGTAGTAAGAGGCTGGAAATGCTTGCTTTCTAATGCTATAGTTAATGAGCTCCCCTCAATGCTCCCTCCAACCTCCCATGATTATTGGTTTATATCAATCAGTCATCCATGCTTAATTAGCTTTTAGAAAGAAGTTTTTACTAAGGTTGTAGAGTAAGAACAGCTAGTACAAAATATCTCCTTCAAATTCTGTGACACATTTTCCCATCAGTAGAGTCCAGTGGTCTCATACTAGTTAGCATGTATGACAAGGATAACTTGTAGCTCTTGGCTTCGGGAAGTTTTTTCCTTTCCTTCAAAGGGCACTCAGAAAGTTTCTCATACACTCCTTAGATATCTCTGGATCTTCCTTTTCTCATCCAATTCATAATCCAGTCTGTTCTTAATTCCTGATACAAACAAAAGCTTCTTAACCAGGTGTGATAGAAAGTCTGTTTGAATTGGTCAAGAGACTTGGTCAGTCCCTTTGGAGCCTTTAAAAGTATGAAGTCAGGGATTTTGGTGCCTGGAGGAGAGAGCTGTCCCTGAGAATTGATCATTTGCCAGGAAAAGGAGAATATATTGACCTTAGACATTTTTACTACTACCACCATCACCACTATCACTACCACCTTAACTGAAGAAGATTTCATGAATTTTGAAGGACCATAGGATTTGGACTTTTCATCTATATCCTAACTGCTTCCCCAAAGGTCCAAAGGGATTGACCAAGTTCTTTAACCAATTCAAATAGATTCTATTATATTTGGTTGGGCTGCCTTTGTTTTATTATTAATTTAGCTTAAAGTGTCCATGCCTTATTCATACTTAGTTAATACTTCTGATTGGTTTAATCAGAATGTGTTATCAACTGATAAAAGTATTAGGGTTAAGTGTATATGTGTATGTGTATGTGTGTGTGGGAGTTTTGAATAACCATTGCATATAAAATGTTCAAATGTTCATGTTATTCAGTGGATTCTTCATGACCCCTATTTGGAATTTTCTTGGCAAACCACTCCAGTAGTTTCTTTCTTCAGCTCATTTCAAACAAGGTTAAGTGATATGCCCAGCTGATACAGCTGGTAAGTGCTTGGGTCCAGATTTGAACTCAGAAAAAATGAGTCTTTATGACTTTAAGCCTGGTGCCACCTAGCTGCCATGTAAAATGAGGAAATTAGAATAATTGATCTTTAAGGTATTTTCTAATTTTATCCACAAACATGAGATATCCCTTCCCTGGAATTCAGTTTTATCTTCTATTAAATAAGAAGGTTATACTAAACGGTTTTTAAGACCATATAACTTTGTGGTATATGCTTATTCTTGGCTTTAGAACATAGCTAGTATGGTTTGAAGGATTACAGGATATTAAAAGAAGTTAGTACAGTGCCTACAGGTATTTAATAAATAATTGTTTACTTGACTTGTTGACTTCTCTGATATCCTCAAAAGGTTTAGGTTATATAATCCTAGCCTGCCATAACTCTAAATCTATGATAATAATAATAGTAAATTTTAAAGCTAGCATTTATAAGATAAAGTTTAAAAGGGATGTGAGCAGCCATCTAATCCAACTTATGCCTCAAAATAGAATTCTCATTATAACATATCTGATATGGCCATGAAAGTCTTTGCTTGCTGACCTTCTCTGGATGAGGGAAACCACTCCTTTCCAAGATAATCCATTCTACTTTCAAAAATCTCTAGTTGTTGGGAATGTTTCTTTGACATCAAACTTTACAACTTCTACCCATTGCTTTAAATTCTTCCCTCTGAGTTAGATAAAACCAATCTAGTCCTTCTTCCATGTGATGATGCTTCACATAATTGAAAACAACTCTTATGTCCCCTGAGTCTTCTCTAAGTCAACTATGTTCTGTTCTTTCAACCCATTCTCATATAATATCAACTTAGGGTCTTTCATTTTTCTTGATTCCTCTTCTCTTGACACTCTCTACTTTATCAGTGACTTTTTCTATTGAACTCAATATTCCAGATGTGGTCTGAGAACAGGGCAGAGTACAGAGGGATTATTACCTCTTTATTCCTGGATTTAATGCCCCTCTTAATATAGCCTATGATTACATTAGCAGTTTTGGTTGTTATATCGTATTGACTCATTGAACTTTTTGCAGTATGACGAAACTCTTAGATGTTTTTCAAATAAGCTTCTATCCAATCACGTCTCTCCTATCTTGTACTTGTACCTAAAATGGCTAGAAATTTTTATTAGAGTTAGGAAGTTAGTATGTATACCTATTACAATTTCAGAAAAGAATATTGGGTTGATGTTGGACTTTAGAGGACGTAAAAAGGGGCTATTGAGAATGAAGAAAAATCAAATCAAACCAAAAAAATCATCCCCAGCCCTTGCCTCCTCACAGAATTGTTATGGCCTAAAACACAATATTTAACCTGTAATTGAACTTATACTCCCCTCCCCCCACAAATACACACACCAAACTGGGGGGAGGGATTTGAATGTGTATTGTTGCCTATTAGAGGTTGTTTTTCTTTGTATTCTTTAAATCATCACTGATCATGAAAGGAAATTCAATGTGCAGATGTGGGCCCTGCAGAGGTTTTAGAAAAGGGCACTTATTAATAGAAACATTTTTAGATCCAGCCAAATGTTAAATTCCCTTTTATCACATGGAACAAAAATAGCTGATTTTTAGAGGTGGATGAATAAGGAAAGAACAGAATTGTCATTTGGAAATTGATGTTAAATTAAGAGGAAGTCATGGTGGGGGTGGTGCAAGGGGAAGGAAGAGTGGTTTTTTCTCTCAAATGACAGCAGGGCAAGATTGCATGTCTTACCACACTCCTTAATTTGGAGAATTAATTTCAAAGTATCCATGACACATTGTAAAAGTTTTGACTCTAGGCACATTGTCAAATGCCCAAGCCATCATTTAAAGTAAAAAAAAAAATGAAAACACACTTAAAATGGAAGTATCTGTTCCTAGAACAGTAAATAATATAATAACAAATAAAAATAATTAAAAAAAATTTCTGGGACATTTGTACTCATTCATTGTATTTCAAAAGACCTTAGTGACCATTAGCAAATATTACATTGATATTCCATTCCTGTCCTCATTGTCCTCATTATCATTATCATCATCATTACTACATTTTTGTCAGGGGAGGGCATTTGCTAGTGATTTTAGCTGTGTAGGAGATTCACACAGAGATCCTTGTAGGAATGCTCTATTGACCTACTAGAGTATGTATGGATAGGGAAGAAAAAGTCATACAACTTAATCTACTGAATATCAAAATCTGGGAATCAACATTCAAGTAGATATGAAATGATATTAACATGCAGTAAATACAAATAGCTTTATTTCTCATTATCCCAGTTACCCAAGGTATAGTCATGATGAAGAATTCAATTGTATTATGACTTCATTGGGTGATTGGTATTTTGGCTCTTGGGAATTTTTATTTCCTTTTAATATTTAAGTGAATGTGTGTGCGATCTGTGTGTCTGCATAAGCTAGTTTAGAATGAATTTAAGTGCACATTTCAGAAGTCTGAAGTAAATTACTTAAAAATAAAACTGAGATAGGAGATAGTATTTGGAGTTCAGGGAATGGTTAGTGGTCCATTCAACTGGAATGTAGACTGGATAGAAAGGAGTTATATGAAATGAGAACTATTACTTTTACATCAAACATGTCCTTGATGAAAACATGAAAAGCTAACAAGGAGTCATACTTTCAAAAAGCATTATTACTGAAAACCACATCTTTATAGTTACACAATTGATTGAAAGATTTGGAGAATATAATATCCAAATATATATATAAAATCCTTGTATCAGAGTTTTTTGAATTTATAGAGCAGTGATCCACAAGCCATCTAAGGCCTGAGAAATCTTTGGTCAGACCCTACTAAAGCAACCATGGGTGACAATAACCTCCCACTATTTGAATTTTTTAAGTTAAAATTTTTGTATGGCCTATGCTATGATGCTATAAGTATTCAAATGACCTTTGGCAGAAAAAAAGGTTCCCCATTCTGCCACAGAAGATCAAGTCCTCTGTCCATATTGAGAAGACCTCTGGATATCCTAAAAGACTTATTTATTCTTTATAAGTTACATCTATATCATTGGTAGGTGTCCAAGAAAATTACTATATCAATAAACATTTATCAATTTAAGTACTGGGGTTACAAAAAAAGGCAAAAGCAGTTCCTTCTCTCAGGAAGCTTACATTTTAATGAGGAGACCACCAAAAAAATGCCAACGATGTACTAATGGAAAAGATCCAAGATAAACTGGGGTAGTCACAGATAGACAGTACTAGTATTAATGGGGATTGGGAAAGACTTCTTGCAGAAGATGGCGTTTTAGCTGAGATGTGAAGGAAATCAAGAAGCAGAGGTGAGAATATCAAGAATGGGAAGAGCCAAGGAAAATGCCCAGAGTTAGGAGATGGAGATGCAGGTGGAGTGTCTCAAGGTGGCCACAGGGAGAGGAGTAAGGTGATTTAGGGCTGGAAAGCTAGGCAGGGATCAGATTGCAAAGGAATTCAAAAAACAAAGAATTTCATATTTGATTCTAGAAGCAACAGGGAGTCACTGTAGCCTATCAAAGCCTTCCACTTCAATCCAAATCACTTGCATGTCATGGTGTTACCTTTCTGATGTCATGGTTCTCTTTGAGACCAAAGGACAAACAACAACATCAAATACAGAAATAGCATGGTCTATTCTGGACTTCAGGAAGATCACTTTGACAACTGAGTGGAAGATGGACTGAAGTGGACAAAGACTTAAAGTAGGGAGACCAGCCAGAAGCCAGTTGCAATAGTCTAGGTGGAACAACCAGTTGGGTGATGTTATGGCACTGAGAAATCACATAACTTCGTTGAGCTTCCCTAGAAAATGGGAATGTATATTTGCTTTTCAAATCTATGTTTTACATATATAACTAGAGGGTTATTATTATTAGTCATCATTTATTATTGTTAATAGTATACTAGTAACCATAATAGTGAGTGGAGAATTTGTGGAAATAGATGAACAGGAATTATAAAGAGGAAGAAGGGATCAAGCATTTATTAAGCACTTACTATGTACTGCTTTACAAACATTATTTCATGTGATCTCATCATAAAGGATAAGAAGAAGAATAGATTGTAATTCATAATAATGAAGGAGTATGATCATAGATCAGGATATATTTCTTATGGCAGTGCCGTGACTCATTCAAGCAAAAATTAGCCTTTAAGAAAATGTACATATGATGTAAGAAGTAAGCAATGATTGCTTATTGAATGAATAACTGGATCATACTTGGGTAATACTTTCCTGGTTTTCAAAGCATTTCCATATCTATGAATTACCTCATTTGACCCTGTTTAGTAAGCAGAGCAGGTGTTGCTGTCCCTGTCTGATAGATCAGAAATTGAGTCAGAGTGAGATGAAATGATTAGTGCAGCAACACACAATTAGCTACTATAGAAGTAGCACCAGAGTCCTGGTGTCCTGATTCTGTTTCTTAGTATTTCCCATAAGAAGATATTTCTTCATACATACAGAATCAACTTCCTTGACTATGGTTTTAGAGCTGATGGTGGTAATTATGCCTATGGGTAAGTCATATATTTCTGTTTGCCTCATTTGCAAAATGAGCTGGAGAAGAAAATGGCAAACCACTCCAATATCTATGCCAAGAAAACCCCAAATGGGGTCACAGAGTCAGACATGATTAAAATGAACAACAATAAAACCCTATGAAATAATTATTTTTCTAAAGTTAGGATGACTCATATTCCTGAATTCAAACCTGGCGAAAGATACCTACTAGGTGTGTGACCCCAGGTATATCACTTAACCCTATTTGCCTCAGTTTGCTCATCTGTAAAATGAGTTGGAGAAGGAAATGACAAACCACTTCAGTATTTGCCAAGAAAACCTCCAATGAGTCGCAAAGAATCAGACATGACTGAGCATCCACAATTTCCATTAGAATATGTGATTTGTGGGGATTGGAACTGTTTGGGGCAACTAAGTAGCACAGTGGATACAACACTGGTCTTGGAGGCAAGAAGCCCTGAGTTCAAATATGGCTTTCGAAACATAAAGGCTTTGTAACTGTGGGCAAGTCACTTAATCCTTTTTGTCTCAGTTTCTTTATCTGTAAAGTGAGCTGGAGAAGCAAATGACAAACTATTCCAGTATCTTAGCCAAGAAAACCCAGAAGGGGTCACAAAGAGTTCCCAAGAAGTGACTGAACAAAAACAATAACAAGAGACATACTAAACACTTGGGATACAGAGGGAAGAAAAATCAACTCCTGCCTTTAATATTATCTAATGGAGTATAATAGAGTATGTGTGTGGGAATATATATATATATATATTTATATATGTGTGTGTGTTTATAGATACACATATATATATAAACACATATATATGTATATCTCATAGATAGATAGATAGATAGATAGAAGGCAACTTTAGAAGCAAAGGCAATAGTATCTGGGGATGCCAGGAAGGGCTTTCTGGTAGGAAGTTATGCTTGAGCTTATTCTTAAAAGGAAGAATGAGATTTAAAAAATCTATGTTGAGGAGGGGGAGTGTTCCAGGCATGGAGAAAAACCAGATAATAGGCATAGAGTCAGAAGATGGAATGGAGGAGGGAAATGATATGGTCAGATTAATGCTTAAAAAATAAGTCACTGGCAGTTGAGAGGAGAATGGATTGAAATAGGAAGAGACTTTAAGTAGGGAAATCAATTGGGATACTATAAGAATAGCACAGGTAAGTAGCAATAAGTGGTAGAATTAAGTTGGTGGCTCTGTGAGTGGAGATAAAAGTTCATATAGGAAAGATATTGTAGAGAAAGAAATAACAAGGTTTGGTAACTGATTGGATGTGCCAAACAGGAATCAAAGATGTCACTGAAATCATAGACTTGGGTGACTTGAAAAATGATGGTTCCCCCAAGAGAAAGAGGGAATTGAGAAGAAGGGAAGGTTTGGAAGAATTTTGTTCTGGACAAATCAGGTTTGAGATATCTACTGGATATGCAGTTTGAACTGTCCACTAGGCAGTACTTAATGTGGAACTCATTAATAAATAATATAATATATAATTAATAATGTGGGACTCATAACGTGGGGCTCTGGAGAGACTATAGTTAAATTAATAAATCTGGGAATGATCTACATAGAGACAGTAATTGAACTCATGGGAGCTGATGAGTTCACTGAATGAGAGAGAAACTCAAACCTAGGAAGAGAGAAGAGGGCTCAGGACAGAGACTTAGGGATTATTCTAAGAGAGTGGACTTGACTTAGATGAAGATACAGCAAAGGAAACTGAAAAGGAGTGGTCAGACAGGTAGGGGAAAAATCAAGAGAGAGCAGAGTCACAAAAACCCTGAGAGGAGAGAGGGCCCTGAAAGAGGTGGTCAGCAGTGTCCAGAGGTGGTCAACAGTGTCCATTGCTATAGAGAGGCTAAGAAAAATGAGGATCAGGGCAGCTAGATGATGCAGTGTATACAGTATGTGCTCTGAAGTTAGAAGAACCTAAAAAATCCCATCTCTAAACTCAATTAACTCTTTTGTAAGGCTTTTTTTTTTGTATGGGAGAACTACAGCTTTATGAGTTTCAGCTGTGCTGAGTTTACTTTTACTATGAACTATTACATCATATGTCCAATATATAATTTGTGTCTCACTAACTTGTATCTAATATATTACATAGATTTAGTGTCAATTTGTTGATTATTGAATCAGTCACAAGCATTGATTAATAGTGCAAGACTGTCATAAGCACTATGAGAATTACAAAATATTTAAGACTCAGAGCTCTTGGAGTATAATCCAGGAGGAGAGCTAATAACAATTAATAATATGATAAAAGGTTATAAGCTATATCTTACTTTCATAGTTTCTAAAAATTCTTTCATTTATCTGAGAGGTGGTATAATTGCCTGAATCAATTGATTGAGCCATTAATTGACTGGATCAATATTGGAAAACCTTGGTTAATATTAAGAGACCTCTCTGGACTTGTAAAATAAGAATGGAGGTGGGGGTTGGCCTGGTTAGCTCTAAATTGATTAATTTATTTTTCTACTTTTAAGGAACTTCAACTAGCAGTGAATCCTTGAAAAAGAAGGACCTTTCTAAAGAGTTCCCTTTGCTTCTTTTTTGCCAAAAGATTTAGTAGAATATAAGGCTCAGGGAACTGATTTTGTCTTTCCATATTCTATGTCAGAATATAGGAAAGACTCATGATGCCATCATTATAGGGATTCCTTAATGTAGAAACTATTTGCATGCACTCTGGGATTCTAAAGGTGTCCTATGGGCATCTACGGAACCCTGAGTGATTAAGTGATTGGCCCATGGTTTAAATCTATATTTTCCCTTCCTGACTCCAAAATCAGCACTAAATTAATTCTGCCTCTACTTTTATTTTCCCATAATCCTTTTCTCCAGGTACAATTACTGGTTGGTCATGCTTATCTAACTCAGTGCCCAAATGACACCAGACTACAACCTGTAGGGAGGTGACTAGAAGTTGGGTTTGTTTTTTTTTTATGGACTCCAACCTTGGGTGTTTTCCATTGAAAGTAAATCAATACATTGATTTTATATAATGGCTTCTTGGGATTTGGGGGAATTCACAGCCAGTTAATAGTTAACTAATTTCTATCCAGCATAAAACAGAAAATAGGAGTTGTATTCCTCGGAAATTGTTGTTTACCACTCTGTGAATGTTTATAATGTGTTTATATTGTAATGGGCTTGACTTCTCAGCGTGTCTAAAGATTATTTTTCCTTCAAAAGGGCTGGAATGAAATGGAGACAGTGATGTTGGAGCAATCAGCAGCTGTGTTGCTGGAAGAAATGCCATGGGGCTTGTCAAACAATAGCGGTCTGTGAGCTGAGGGATATGCTTTCTGTTAGCACCAGGTTGAAATGGCGCCATTTATCATCAATGGGTGTTATCTGAAAATAGCATTTAGGATCTGTCGGTGCTGAATAGAAATGTGGAGGTGCCAAAATCACTTCTTGAGTTTTGGTGAAAAGGTGAACTGGAGGAGGTGTGCACAATACCAATTTCATCATAATTGAAATCTTCTGATAATGCTCTCTTCAACTCTCTTCAACTTGACATTTCAGTGCAGGGGGATGAGTTGATTTCTCAAATTAATGATAATTCAGATTTTCTGAGTGTGAAGCTTGTGTGAGCCCCATTCAGAGATAGTTATATCCCTGATCTTCATTATGAGCTTATACCATGCTCTGCTGCTCATGTCAAGATATCACTGGCAACTCATTTCCAATATAATTTGGAGGAGAATAATCAGTTGGCTCTTCATATTTTGCCTACTTTTTTTCTTGAAAAGGAAAAGAATAATTTCTCTACATGTCTCTCCTTTATTTTATAGTTTTCTTAACATTAAAACCTGAGTCTATTATCTGTGATGTTGAAATATACTCTCTTTTTGATATGAATGCAACACTAAGAGAAAAGATCTTCCCCAAACATGGGAATGAATAAAGCTTGGAGTAGAGAAAATCATATAGATGAAAAAAATAACAAAAAAATAGAAGTGACATCTATGAAAAATGGTTGAAAACAAAAGATGTCTTTAAAGTCAGCATGACCTAGATTGAAGTTCTTGCTCTTTGGATACAGGGAAAGAAGTTGTTGTCAGTCATAAAGCAAGGTCAATGGCAAGTTGATCTGAGAGCCAATTCCCAGTGTGGAAATTCTCCTCACTAACTCAAATCAGGAATTTATCTCAGGACCCCAAGCAACCCTCTTAAAGTGTAGATTAAAAATGAGTTGCTCAACTAAATTTGGGGAAGGAATTTACATTTTGTGAATCCCTCCCAGATGAACTAATGGTTTGGGACAATCTAACCTCTTCAAAAGAGGATGAGGATAAAATTCCTAAATTAGCCTTTTTATGTATGCTCTGTCCAGAAAGAGGGATCAGGATATTCTTTATCACTCCTGAAACTGGCAAAGTCAAGCTGTGGTTCTTGATGATCAAGGAGAGAAAGAACAGTCATGACTACCATGGACTTGATTCCTTTCTGAGTTTCTAGGCTCTCTAAGGAGTCTGGCTAGGAGGCCTGTGATTTCCTGAGCAATTATTCACTGTACTAATTTTTCTATGTTTTGACACCAGGATTTGTATTAGACCAGAAGGTGTTGGCAGTAAGTTGAGTGGGAAGAATAGGAGTGTTTTTAAAATTGCATAAATATGGAATGAACTCCATAATTGCTGGATGGAGGAGGAAAGGGGGAGGTAAGTTTGTTTGGCATGAGCAAGACTTAAGGACTAAGAATGGGTATGGTCCTCTTTTCCTAAAGGGAAATGAGAGAGAAAGAGAGACAGAGACATACAGAGAGACAGAGACAGAGACACAGAGACAGAAACAGAGACAGACAGAGAGAAACAGAGACAGAGGGATAGAGACACAGAAACAGACACAGAGATAGACAGAGATAGAAAGACAGAGACAAATAGAAACAGAGACAGAGAGACAGAGAGAGAAGAGAGAGAAAAAGAGAGAGAGAGAAGAGAAAGAGAGAGAGATAAATGGATTGATGGACAGACAGTGAAACAGAGAGTGACAGAAAGGAGAGAGAGAGAAAGTGAGAGTCAGAGAAACACACATATACAGGCATAGAGAGAGAAACACAGAGAGAGGCAGAGATATAGACAAAGAAATATAAACAGTCAGAC
>JAJPUD010001799.1:212895-228386 GCA_023553655.1 Myrmecobius fasciatus | reverse complement strand
CAGAGAAGGAGAGAGAGAAAGAGAGAAAAAGAGAGGCACAGAGAGAGACCCACACAGAGAGGCAGAGAGACAAGATCTGCTTGGGAGAGTGAAGTACCTGAATTAATTGATTTACTACTTTCTCTTATGCTGTTCCTCCAGCTCCATCTTCATACCCAGGGCTATGATTTTAGTAAGTAGTGTGATTTGAAGGAGTTGGGAGGACTCCCTTGCTTTCAAAACATCTACCCCATGAACTTTTATGAAATTCCCCAATTACAAACTGAGGCACAGCTTTCAAGAATGTCAGAGCTGCAAGGGATGGTAGAGATCATTTAGATTGACAAGATTATAGATTTAGCACAGCAAGTCAGAGGTCATCTAGTCCAACACCTTAATCTTACATAATATGAAATAGATCCAGAGACATCAATAATACTAAAATAACAACAACAAAAAAGAGGCACATGTCATTGTACATAGAGAGCAGGTCTTAAGAGTAGGAAGATCTAGTTCAAGTCCTGCCTTTTCCACATACTTGCTATATGATTCTGGATAAGTCATTTGTCTCAGCTAGAAATTCTAAGTTGCAGAAAAGATGCTCTTCTGCATTGATAGAGTTTTCTTGCTTGGGAGTTCCTTCTGTCATTGAAATCATAGTTCAAATCATTTTCTCATCCTTAATAATAAAAACTGATATTCACATATCTTTTAATATTTGTAAAACACACAATTCTGAGAGATTATTGATAGATAAGTGGTACAAACAGTATTATAAAGATTTTGTTGTTGTTTCAGTCCTATGGGACTCTTCTGTGAACCCATTTGGGATTTTCTTGGCAAAGGTACTAGAGTGGTTTGCCATATCTTTCTCTAGCTTATTTTACAAATGAGGAAGTGTTCTTTCCACACAAATAAAATCAGACCAAGTCAATTGGAAAAACTTAAAATGCTCATGGGTAGGCCGAGCGAATATAATAAAAATGACAATACTACCCAAACTAATTTACTTATTTAGTGCCATACCAATCAAACTCCCAAGAAATTATCTTACAGATCTAGAAAAAATAGTAGCAAAGTTCATTTGGAAAAACAAAAGGTCAAGAATTTCAAGGGGATTAATGAAAAAAAAAGGCTGACCATGGTGGACTTGCTGTACCAGATCTAAAACTCTATTACAAAGCAGCGGTCATCAAAACCATTTGGTACTGGCTAAGAAATAGAGTAGTCGATCAGTGGAATAGGATAGAATCACAAGACAAACTAGGCAATAACTATAGCAATTTAGTCTTTGATAAACCCAAAAACCCCAGCTTTTGGGATAAGTATTCACTATTTGACAAAAACTGCTGGGAAAACTGGAAACTAGTGTGGAAGAAATTAGGGCTTGACCCACATCTAACACCACATACCAAGATAAGATCTAAATGGGTTCATGATCTGGATATAAAGAGTGATACTATAAGTAAATTAGAGGAATGTAATATAGTTTACCTCTCAGACCTATGGAGATGGAATAAATTTATGTCCAAAGAAGAACTGGAACTCTTAATTGAAAACCAGATAGATAACTTTGACTATATTAAGTTAAAAAGTTTTTGTACAAACAGAATCAATGCAGACAAGATTAGGAGGGAAGCAATAAATTGGGAAATCATCTTTACAAAAAAAAAAAGAAATCATCTTTACATTTAAGGGTTCTGATAAAGGTCTCATCTCTAAAATATATAGAGAATTGTCTCATATTTATAAAAATTCCAGCCATTCTCCAATCAATAAATGGTCAAAGGATATGAGCAGACAATTTTCAGAGGATGAAATTAAAACTATTTATAGTCATATGAAAAGGTGCTCCAAATCACTATTGATCAGAAAAATGCAAATCAAGACAACCCTGAGGTACCACTTCACACCTGTCAGATTGGCTAAAATGACAGGAAAAGTTAATGATGAATGTTGGAGGGGATGTGGGAGGGCTGGGACACTGATGCATTGTTGGTGGAGCTGTGAACAGATACAGCCATTCTGGAGAACAATTTGGAGCTATGCTCAAAAAGTTATCAAACTGTGCATACCCTTTGACCCAGCAGCATTTCTATTGGGTTTATATCCCAAAGAAATCATAAAGGAAGGAAAGGGCCCCACATGTGCAAGAATGTTTGTGGCAGCCCTTTTTGTAGTGGCTAGAAACTGGAAATTGAATAGATGCCCTTCAATTGGAGAATGGCTGAATAAATTATGGTATATGAATATTATGGAATATTATCGTTCTGTAAGAAATGACCAGCAAGATGATTTCAGAGAGGCTTGGAGAGATTTACATGAACTGATGCTGAGTGAAATGAGCAGAACCAGGAGATCATTATACATGGCAACAACAGTACTATATGATGATCAATTCTGATGGACATGGCTCTCTGCAACAATGAAATGTTTCAAACCACCTCCAATTGTTCACTGAAGAAAGCCATATACACCCAGAGAGAGGGATGCGAAATGTGGACCACAACATAACATTCTTATACTCCTTGATTGATGTTTGCTTACATTGTGTTTCCTTTATCTGATATATCTTTTGTGTAGATAAGATTTTTCTTGCACAACAATGATAAGTTTGGAAATATGTATACATATATTCGATTTGCCAAGTATTTTAACATAATTAACATGTAGTGGATATCCTGCCATCTAGGGGAGGGGTGGGGAGTTGGGGGGAAAATTTGTAACGGAAAGCTATGTAAGGGTTATTGTTGAAGAATTACCCACACATATGTTATGCAAATAAAATTAAAAAAAAAACAAAAAAAAAATAACAAATGAGGAAGTGTTAAGTGACGTGCCAGCAGACATATAGCTAATAAGTGTCTGAGGTCAGATTTTAACTCAAGTCTCCAGGCCTGGCCTTCTGTCCATTGCATCTACCTGGCTGCCCAAGGACTTTCCTGAAGGTGAAATTAAATTAAGACTCACAGCCCAAAATGACTTGGCTATTTGTGTAGTCCTTGTTAGGAACTTAGAGCTGAGGTTCACAAGAGAATCACACAGGAGTAATGCATAAAGTGACAGCTCTTTTATTATGACTATTTGTTACCAAGGGGGAAGCCTGATTCTAAATAAAAGACTTGAGGGGAAGTAAATAAAAGCATCAAGAAAAGAATATAAGTCAGAGTATTTTTCTGGGATTCTGAGTGAGTTGGCTTTTGGACCAGTTCCACTAAGCTTTCTGTTCACAATCTTCATATCAACAGCAGAGCAGCTCACTGGGGAAGCAGAAGTCATGGGTTTTATAGAATACACAGGCTATTTCTTGCTTCGGCACATCAGGTGGTCTATCATCTCTGTCATCACAGATGGAGAACTAAGTATATATGACTAATGCAAGAGATCCTGGCTGAGCCAATAAGAAATATAAGCAAGGTTATGAAAGTTTTTAGAAAAGGGCATAAAGAAGGGGCTGGTCTCTAGGAGAGAAAGAACACCTTGCAAGTGTACCTTATAGGTCTCAGAAAGATCCCTCAGCTCCAGCCTTTTAGGGCTGTTACATCAATGCTTACATAATTAATAAATGGTAAAACCAGAACTAGAACATTTATCTTTATGATTCCAACTTCAGTGTTCTTTTTACTACACCATATTGCCTTCCATAATATAGATTGAGAAACAATATTTCATTTTCAAAATATAGTTGAAACTTTGAGTTATAGATGTATCTAAATGTCAGGAACAATGTATAATTATAATTTGACTGAGGCAGCATCATCAGAGATTCATACATTCAGAGCTGGAAAAGATGATAATAGATGTTTGGTCCAGTCTTTTCACTTTAATAGATGAGGAAAAATGAGACCCAGAGTAGTTTAGTATCTTGTGCCAAGGTCACCTGATTATTAAATACTCAGTATGGGGCTTGGACCCTGTTTTTGCACCACACTGTTTCTCTCTAATTGAGATTTTCCTGGATTAACTTCAAAACTCCTTTAGAGGAGAAAATTGTTACTAAACAATCATATCTTAGTGTGAACTCATTGGATCACTTTTCTTAGAACTATCCTAAAGAGGAAGAAAGAAGATAGGGCAAAATGCCTTAGATTTTGGGTATTGCCAGAAAGCACAAAGTCCATGAAAAAGTTGGTGCCTTGGGGGAAGAGGGAAAGGGGAGAAATGTTTATTCTATGAGGTGGAAAGATGACTCTGAAGAGTGGGATGAAGCACCCATGGGCTTCCAACTCTAGTCTTAGCAGAGTCTTTGTCCTCCTACAGAAAAGGACATAAATTAGCATAATACTGACTTTAAATTTGTGGTAGAATGGAAGAATTAGAAGACTTCTTCAAGACTTTGAGTAGCCCAGATCATTGGTTGAGAGCTAGAAAATACCCTAAAAATTATCTATTCCTCTTATTTTATAAATGAGGAAATTTTTTACCCAATGAGCCAAGTTACATGAACTATGAACAATGAGCAAGCAAGAATAGGATCCAAAACTAAATCCTGGTTTTTCCATGCTGCTTCTCCTTCCAAAGCCATTTACTCATTGATCCTTTCAGTGACTCTATGAGTTGGGTAGGACAGGCAATATTATCCTCCTTTAACAAATAAAAACACTAATTCTTTGAGATGATAAAAGCTGAAAAGAAGGCATAAATGATTAAGATTCACAGAGCCTGTGTGATATACTCAGAATTGTATACATCCAAGGTCATCTCCAATTGTCTTGATCTATATCTTGTCACTGGACCCAGATGGCTCTGGAGGGGAGAGTGAGGTAGGTAACCTTGCACAGCCTTCCCAATTCACTTGAAAGTCATGGCATCACTTCTCTAGTGTCATGGTCCTTTTCAAGAACAAAGGCTTTTACATCTAGTAAATGGTAGAGCCAAGAGAAGTGCTCAGTTTTCCTGGTTCCCAATTCTGTACTTTTCTCACTAGGCTATGATAATTCCAGAGGAGAGAATGAGGCTGATTTTGTGCAGTTCTGCCCCACTAATATCCAATTCATGCACAAGCCAAGATATTAACCTTGTGATGTCATTGATCGTATTCCAGAACAAGGATGAACAACAACAGCAATGATGATAATCTCCTTGAGGGCAAAAAATATTTATTTTATTTTTTTAGCATTTTATTTCCTTATTGTATAGAATAATATCTTATACATAGTAAATATGTAACAAATGCTTGTTGGGCTGTATGTATGTATAGGCAACACACACATACACACACACACACACACACACACACACACACACACACACAAAAGCTATTTTGGTTCCAGACACACAATTCATTCTTAAGGTATTCAAGTTGATTGACTTCAACCACTTTTTTTAACGTGTTATAAGTATAATTGCATTTAGGTCATTTTTTTCCCAAATATATTCATAGAGTCTGGGAAGTGGAAGGCATCTCAGAATTCATTTAATTCAAATTCCTATCCCATTTAGTTATTCTTTCTGTCAATCAATCATCAGTCAACATTTGTTAAACATTTACTATAATCAGGCACTGTGCTGAGCACTTGGGATATAAAAAGAGACAAAAAATAATGCCTGATCTCAAGGAACTTATAATCTCATGGGGAAAACAACATGAAAGAAAATACATTCAAAGTAAGCTATATACAGGATGAATAGGAAGTTATGAAGCCACTAGAATTAAGAAGGGTTAAGAAGGTCTTTGTAGAAGGTGGAATTTATCAAAATCTTACTGTATGTTAGACATTATGCTAAGTGCTGTAGGAAGCATTTTTATCACATCTTTGAGATATAAAGATCCTACCTCTTTGTGGATGCTTCAAGGGATATGGAACTCACTAATTCATGAAAAGTCAATTTCTAACAGCTCTTACTAGAGTTTCTCTTCCTTGGGATAATAGCCCCAGTTCCTTTGAGCATTTATCAGATATAATAGTTTCCAGACCCCAAATAGTGGTTATCATTCTCTGTATGGCTTTTAGTTTGTGGGAGCCAAATGAATTAAGGCTAACTTATTCACCACTGATTGATCAGTTCTCCCTCATTACATCCAAGTAAGGAAGTTGGAAAATGTTGAAGGAACCTAAGGGGGAAAAAAACTCCATGAGAATTGATTTCAGATAGTCTTAAGCTTTGCTCTACATCATCACCCCTTAATTCTACTTCCTACATCCAGTAATTTTCCAAGTTTTATCAGTTTGATCTCTTCCATGTTTCTGGAATATATCCCCTTTTCTCCACTCAAACAGCTATCATCTTATTTGAGATCCTTTCATCACTTTTCTTCAGATTATTGCAAGACTCTCTATACCCAGGCTCTACCATTTCCAATCCATCCTCCATGTAGCTGCAGTATTGGTATTCCATGAATGTCTTTTAGTATAAATGACATAAGTAAGCATATATATATATTTTTTGTAAGCATATATTTTTAAAAGATTAAATAAGTAATTGAAGTCAATCATCTTGAACACATTAAGTATCAATCATGTCTGGAACCAAATACAAGTTTAACCATATCACATTCTTATTTACATGTTCAACCTGAGTCAGTGGTTGCTAGCTGTGTGACCTTCAGCAAGTTAATTCACCCTGTTTGCCTCAGTTTCTTTATCTGTAAAATGAGTTGAAAAAGGAAATGGCAAACCATTCCACTGTTTTTGCTAAGGAAACCCCAAATGGGATAAGGAACAGTCAGAATATAAATGACAACTGTCTCAACTATGTGCCAAAAATATTGTTGAGCATCAGATATACAAAGGAATGTAGAAATGTGGTTCCTACCCTCATTAGTTTCTAATAGAACTAAAGGATTACCATAATCAATCAGAAGTCAGAAATAACTGGAGGGCAAGTATGGGACTAGGCACTTGGGAGAGAAGATACGATAATAGTAGTCTTTCTCCTCTTTGGAATCTAAGTAGTCTCTTATTTTGGTTGGTAAAACAACTTTAAATTCTCATCTTTTTATATTTACATCCACTTTCATACATGAGCACAATATACTTTTATAATACACACATAAATAGAACATGGATTTATAAGGATTCAAGATAAAAAGATGCCAAATATTTCTGCTTTCATTGTGTTTGCATCTTTTGAATCTGGTAAGTTTCTCTTTTCTGGTTTTTGGTTTACTTCTCTGTAAAAAGAGATAGTTGGACTAGGTGACTTCTAAGACAACTTTCATCTCTAGATCAATAGATATAAGTTAGAAAAGCAGGATCATTTTGTAACCACACAAATTGAGGCTAGAGGACTGAATAAAATCCAATTCATTTTTAATTTCATTTATAGTTTTTTTTAAACTAATAAGAATTTATTTTCTGACCCTTTCATATTTTCCTGTCCCCTTAGGAGAAAAAAAGCCCCTATGGGGGAAAAAAGAAAAACAAACTTTCATAATGAATACTCAGATTCAAGCAAAACCAAATTCTCATATTGGCCATTTCTAAAAATGTGTCCCATTCTACATATTTATCTCATAATAGAAAATTATTATGATGTATAAAAGAGTGAAATAGAAAGTTTTAGAGAAACATAATGAAGTTTGTATCAACTGGTGCAGATTGAAATGAACAATTTTAAAAAAATCAATTTATAATATGTCTTCTATAGTTTTGATGTAATCTTGCTTAACACTGTTAGACTCCATTCCTTCTCATGTTTTTTAATCATTTCCTTTAATATTCTTGATCTTTTTGTTACTCCAGAAGAATTTTGTCCCTATTTTTTCTTCCTCTACTTATTCTACTATTACTACTTCTAGCAGTTAAGCTAGTATTTGTAAAGCATTTTATGGTTCACAAAGTGTTTTATAGGTAATTGTTTAATGCTCACAACAGGAAAATAGGTATCATTGTTATCACCATTATACAGATGAAAAAAAAACTGAAAAAAAATATCACGCAGCTATTAAGTGTCTGAGGCTAGCTTTGAACTCATCTCTTCCTGTTTCCAAATTAAAGGTTCTAACCAATATGGCACCTAAATATCTTATTCTTTGGTGGTTTGATTATTACCAAATACAATAAGTAAAATGATTTATGTATTTTTGTCATTTTTTTGTATATTGGCATGGTACCTACCATGAACAATTAGCATCTCGCTAATCTTACTGCCTGTATTTCTATAGTGTTTTGTAGTTATAGTCATAAAATTACTATTTGCATTTTAGAAGATAGGATCCCAAATGTTCTATACATTATGTAGTTATTTTGAGTGGAATTTCTTTTTCTATGTTTTCCAGCCATGCTTTGTTGGCAACATACAGAAAGGCTTATCCTTTTTGGATATGTCTTTATTTTATATCCTGCTACTCTGTATAAATCATTAATTGATTCAGCTGATTTTATAGATTTCTCAAAGTAGGGTATCATATCTGCAAAAAAAAAGCAATATTATTTTTTCTTCTTTGATTAGGAATGTTTCTTCAATTTCTTTTTCTTGTCTTATTGCTATAGCTAAAATTTTTAGAACCTCATTAAGTAATGGTAATAATGGATAAAGTTGCTTTGTCCCTGATCTTATTGGAAATTTTTCTAGTTTTTCTTCATTGTAGGTAATTCTGACCCTTGTTCAGGTGTGGGGCATGTCTAGTCTGTAGGCTGTGTGAAGCCCACAAAATCATTTGTTCTATCACTGCTAAGGTAACTGCATGTGACAAAAATCTCCCATTGCTTGAGTTAACTTGGTAATTTTGCATGCCCCATGAATGATGTTATAAATATGCAAATGGCTCTTGACAGAAAAAAGATTCTCCATCCCTAATTTATATAGATACTATTTATTTATTAAAGAAAAGTTTATTTAGCTTATCCCTTTAAATGTTTTAAAGCATAAACATTTGTATAAATCATGTGACTTTCTTTTTATTAATAAAATCTGTTACACTTCTTTTAATAATGAACAAATCCCTCTTTTTGGTATAAATTCATCTTGAATATAGTGTGTAATCTTTTTCTCCTTTGTTAATATTTGATTCAATATCATAACCAATAATTTATTGAATGATACAATTTACTTTTAAAGCTTTGGGGGCTTTCCCCCTCCCCTTTGGGAGTTCAATTTTTACTTTATTCTTCACTTATTATAATTTTTATTGTATTGTCAGCAAAAAATATGTTTAATATTTCTGCTCCTCTATATTTGCTTAAGAAATTTTTGTCATAGTGCATCATTAATTTTTATGAAGATGCCATCCCACCTGAGATTTACTCATATAAAAGCTGACTGAAATTTTCCATATTATATGGTAAGAGGAGGTTTTGCTGTAGAAATTCAAGGATGCCTCCATTGTCTATCTATATAAAGGTAAAGGGATAGATTGTCCTGTGACAATCACACTCTCTCTCTTAGTCATTGCTTGCCAGAGTCTCTTTTTAATAGGCTGATTCCACACCTAGAAGAAGTTCTGAAATCAGTGTTGCTTCAGAAGGGGCTGAGGAACAGTCAATGTAGTGTTTGCTGCCCAACAATTCCAGGAGAAATGCCAGGAGCAGAACAGAGGTATATACACTTTTGTAGATCTGACCAAGGTCAGACCTTTGATACTGTCGGTTCGGAGGGCTTATGGAATATTATGCCATGATTTAGTTATCCAGATAAGTTCATCAGTATTGTATGTCAATTTCATGATGTCATATTTGCCTGGATTTTGGACAATGGACAATGTTCTTATGATTTCCCTGTCATCAATGGAGTTAAACAAGGCTGTGTGCTTGCTCCCATGCTTTTTTTAGCTTCTTAAGCTCCCATGATATATTCAACAATGTTGTGAAGTGCTTTCAATGAGGACAAACATGGTATCATGCACTGATGATAAATTCTTTAACTTTAAAAGGCTACAAGCTAAAATTAGAGGGATTGGTGGTGTATTTTTTGTTTGTTTGTTTGCAGATGATTGTGAACGTAAGGCAATCTCCAAATTTGATATGCAAGAAAGTATGGACTGATTCTTTGCTACTTCTGTTAATTTGGCTTAACAATTAACACCAAGAAAACATATACTCCATCAGCCAGCACCACACCATTCACACGTGGAACCATCAATTACAGCAAATAGAGAAGTTTTGAATGAAGTGGATAAGTTCACTTAACTTGGTGCTGTACTTTCCAGGGATGTCCATATTGTTAATGAGTTTGACACATACATTGTCAAAGCTCTCTCAGTGTTTGGGAGACTGAAGAAAAGTGAGAGAGAGGAGAGGTTTTCGATTGACTATCAAAGTGAAAGTTTACAGAGCTGTTGTGCTGATCTTATTATCATATGTCTGTGAAACCTGGACAATGGACAACTGCCAGGAAACTGATTCACTTTTTTTGGATTGTCTCAGAAAGATGCTGGCGATCATCTGGCAGGATAAAATATCAGACACTGAGGTCCTTTCTTGAACTTAACTGTCAAGCATTCAAGCTCTGCTGGGCTGACCACATTGCTTGAATGCCAAATGTACACTTCCCAAAAAGACTATTTTATAGAGAGTTCACAAAGGACAAGCACTCACAAAGTGGTCAGAAAAAGCAATGTAAGGACACTCTCAAGGTCTCTCTTAAGAACTTTAGAATTGGGGTAGCTAGGTGGTAGAGTAGATAGAGCACCATCCCTGAAGTCACAAAGACCTGAGTTCAAATGTGACTTCAGACACAACCTTAATACTGCCTAGCTGTGTGATCCTCAGCAAAATCCTAATTGCCTCAGAAAACAAACAAACAAACAAACAAAAAGCCACCACCACCACCACAACAAAAATCTTTAGAATTGATTGTATGCCATGGGAGACTCTGGCACAGCATGACATGTCCTCATCAAAGAAAGTTCTGTGCTCTATAAGCAAAAAAGAATTGAATAAACTCAGAAGAAATGCAAGATGCACAAAGTTAGAATTCATCCCAAGTGCTCATATGGACCTGTGGCAGAAGAGCATTCTAAGCTTGTATTGATTGGTCTGATCAACCACAGTTGGACACACTGTAACACGACTCTAACATAGTGAAATCATTTTGGTCCTCTTTGAAAATGAAGGACAACTAACCAACCAACTATCCACCCATTACCAGAGATCCATTAATATCTAACTTCTGAAAAATTCTGCTGAGCTCTTCTTTCTTGTTGAACCTTTTGTTATATTTGTTCTGAAAGGGGTACAATGAGATCTCCAATTATTGTAGTTTTATTGTTTAATTCTCCCTTCAATTAGGTTAGCTTTTTCTTCATATATTTAGAGGATATTCCATTGGGGGCATATGCATCATATATTGGTATTAATTCATCTCCTATGGTACCTTTAAGCATAATATTGTTTCTCTGTTTATCTTTTTTTACCATGTGTAATTTTAATTGTTGCCTGGTATAAGATCATGATAAAATCTGCTCCTGCCCTTAATTTTGACTCTGTGAATATGTTTCAATAGTGTTTTTAATAACCAATATATATTTTTTTACCAATTTTTAATAAATTTTGCTGTACTCTGTTTTCTGAGTTTATTCAATTCATGTTCAAGATTATGATTGATTGTCTATTTCCCTCCATCATATCTTCTTATACTTTCTCCTCTCTTTGTTCCTCATTTCTTCATTCAAGAAGCAAATAACAATAAAATAAAAGTAACTCTAGTAATCTGTAATTGAACCAGATAATTTCTATTCCACTGTTCCTCCTTTCTTCATCTCTCCCAAACTCTGATCATTGGTTCTTTCATTATTTCTTTAAAAATATTTATTTTCAGATCTAAACTCTCCCCCTCTGTCTTTTCCACCCATTGAGAAGGCAAGAAAACAAAGCCCATTCCAACTACATGTAATTGTAATAGAGATAGATATATGTGCATATAACACATATAGTTGTAATGTATGTGTATGTGTGTATTTGAAATACAAATCATATTTCCATATTGATCATGACCACCATAGTACAGTAAGTAGGAGTTAGGAAGATCTGAATTAAAATTTGGCTCCATATACATACTAATTGACCCTGGGACAATCACTTAACCCTGTTTGCCTCAGTTTCCTCATCTGTAAAATGACCTGGAAAGCCACCCTGGTATTTTTGTCAAGAAAACCCCCCAAAAACTGACAAAGAGTCCACCATAAATGAAAACAACAACCTTTTTTCTACACTCTATCCCCCCATATCCTACCCAAAAAAGAAAAAAAAGGAAAAAAAAAAAGGACAGGAACAAATGTTTCAACCTGCACTGAGTGCATTAATTCTCTATCTGCATGTGGCTAACATACTTCATAATGTATCTTTTAGAATTGTCTTACACTATTTCTTCATTCTAGTGCTCCCTTTTACAATCTATCATCTGAAGATGGCATTTATTATCCTTTTGACTCTTCCCTCTATGATTCCACCCTTCCTCTTAAGAATCACTCTCTTTTCTCTCTATACCCTTCATTTTCCTTAATGAGTATAATCTGTTTGTATTTAAAACTCTGCACATGCGAGAATGTTTGCGTTTGCATATTTTACTCCCCTTTTCCCCATACTAATGAGGTATGCCTATGATTCCCTTCCCTTCCACTATGTTTGCATACTTTTATTTGTCTGTGCTATTGTTCAGTTCTAGCCAGCTCTTCCTGACCCCATTTGGAGTTTTCTTGGCAGACATCCTGGAATGGTTTACCATTTCCATCTCCAGCTCATTTTACAGATGGGGAAACTAAGGCAAACTGACTAAAGATACTTGCCCAGGTCACATAGTAAGTGTCTGAGGCCAGATTTAAATTCAGGTCTTTTTGACACCAAGCCCAGCTCTCTTTGCACTGCATCAGTCAACTCCTCTGACAACATAGAGATTAATAAACAAATCTGAGAGTGAGGCAGGTACTTTGCTTTAAAAACTGAATAGAAAGCCTTTCTAGGAGGGAGGGGACGGTTCTTTCTCATATGACCATGTTTTCTTAGATGGATTTTTCAGTCATTTACTGTCACTGCTGGGTATCACCAACATTGTCACCAAAGTTAACTTCCCAATCCTCCCAGGCTGATGACTCTCTCTTTCAATGTCCTAGCCCCATGATCTGAGTGCCCAGAACAAATGAACAAAAATACTTTTTTTTATTGTACTTTTTTGGTCTTTAGGTGAAAAAAATAGATATTTAAAATTGCTCTCACTTATTCTAACTGTGGAAACTTGGCCCTGCCAAGTGGGAAATAATTCCTAGTGGGAAACATTTCCAGGGGTTCTATCACTCTGCCCTCATTGAAGAGAAGGGGCAAGGAACCATGGATAAGTTTAAGATTAATGGTCTTACTTTACATCCTAGGTTCAGGACCCCTGGGGGACACCTACCCTGCTTCCAGCTTCTCTAGAGTCTGAGTGACTGCATCTTCTGCCAAATTGTTAACAATGGCCATGGGACCCTGCAGATATTTTTATGCTAAACCTCTGAGATAGTTGAACTATCTTTCTTAATGGAATAAACTTTTCTAAAGAGATCTTAGTGGGATTTCCAACTTTTCCTGCTTTGTAGTTTGGTACATGCTCCAATCCCACCCCACCCCGCTTCTTTCTTCCTTCCTTTATTTTCCCCTGTGTAAACAACTATTTGTCTTTCCTTGAGAAGAGATATAATTACGATTATGTCCTTCATACAAATATGGTTATAGACGAATCATAGGCAAGACAGCTTTTATTTTGTTTTCGCACAACAAGACAGACTTAAAAGACAAAACAGATTGTACTGTATGTAATGTTCTCTTTTGGAAGACTTTCCATGTGCAAATGCAATCAGGATAAATAGGAATTTGTTTGTATCATTTACATTTTGCAGTGATAATGATAAATCTTGTCATTTGTTTTCAGAAATGCAGCTGTATCTTGCTGAGAAGGGACACTGTCAGAATGGTGAAGCTGAAAAATTAGTCTCCAAGAACATGCTTTGGCTAGGTTTCAATTAGGGTGAGAAGGTCTTCCCTGGGTTTGAAGAATTGTGCAACTTTTGGAAGAGGTGTGGGTGTGGGGTAAAGAAATGGGGGGTGCAAAGGGGAGATCAATGAAAACTTCATATCCTTTCCCTCCTTAGGATTGCATTCAAAATACTTCTGCTGTCCAAGGAATTTTAATGAATATGTGGTCTCTTCTCTCTGTGCTGAATGATCATCTATCTCAAAGAGGGAAAAAAAAAAAAAGCAAACCAGAATCCCTATTTGAGAACAGTATTGACTGTTTTCTTAGGTTTGACCTTTCCCAGAGATACACGGTAGGTAAATGGGATAAAGCTGGATATATTTGCTGCAAGGGCAAAATACTCAGTTTTGATGCTGGCAGTGAATTACTGTTGTGATTTTTCAGACTTAGACCATCAAATCCAATAATCTCAGTTCAAGGGGTAGCAAACGAGGATGAAATAATTTGTTTTTTAGTAAAAGACCCAATGTTGTCATTGTTGTTGTTCAGTCATTTTTAGTTGTGTCTGGGAGCCATGGTGGTGGAGATCAGACAGGATTCTCTGTAACCTCCTCTAACCTCCCCTCAAACCAACAAAATATGAAGCCTCTAGACTGATTCTGAAGCAGAAGGGTCCACAATATCCAGAGAACAACACGATTCTAGAAGAAGATACTCCGGAGGAACCTCAAGGCAGGTCTGTTTTGATGGGGCAGGGGGTGGCCTGCTGAGCCCGGACTGCAGCGCGGGGAGACCGGGGCAGGGAGCTGGAACAGGGAGCTGGAACAGGAGTCAGAACAGGAGTGGGAGCGTTGTGCTTTTCACACACCTGGGAGTCTTCTGCGGGCCTCTTGGAACAATTTGTCCTGATTGTGGGCAGGTGGTTTGGGGGATCTGCCTTTTGAGGGGGATAGATTGTGAACCAATGAACCCCTGATGAGCATCGTAACTAGCTGCCATTACACAGCACCTTAAAGCAATCAATCAAACGACAGGTCTGATAAGCACCAGAAATAATTCAATCAGCGGAGCTGCCCAGCCCCTGACATAATTCAATCAGCAGAACTGCCCAGTTCCTGAAATAACTCAATCAACAGAACTGCCCCAGGGCAAATTAAAGCAGCTGTCCCACCTTTACCCTAAACAGACCTCACACCTTTAAAAAAAAATGAATAAAAAACCAAAAAGAGCTCTCACCATAGACAACTTTTATGGAGAGAGGGAAGAATAGACCTCAAATCCTGAGGCCCCTAAAGGTAAAGCAACTCCAGAAAAAGCCCCAAAGAGAGACATAAATTGGTCTCCATGTCACAAGGCTTTCTTTGAAGATTGCATAAAAAATCTTAAAAGAGAGTTAGAAGAAACATGGGGAAACTAAATGAGATCACTGCAAAATAAAATAGGAAACATGGAAAAAGAATGCAATGAACAAAAAAACGTAATTGGTCAATTGCAAAAGGAACTAAAAACAGTAACTGAAGAAAATAAGACATTAAAAATTAGAATCGAACAATTGGAAATTAATGACTCATCAAGACTTCAAGAATCAGTTGAACAAAAACAAAAAAATGAAAAGATAGAGAAAAACATGAAATATCTCCTAGGAAAAACAACTGACCTGGAAAATAGATCTAGGAGAGACA
>JAJPUD010001799.1:176106-205488 GCA_023553655.1 Myrmecobius fasciatus | reverse complement strand
TATATATATATATATATATATATATATATATATATATATATATATATTTGGAGGGTCCTTCCTCCTCCGGTCTTCTCATACTTCAATATTCCCCATGATGTAAATTCCTTGATATATCTATATCTATATATCAAATGAGGCTTGCCCTTAACAGATCTCTCTCTCTCTCTCTCTGTATATATATATATATGTATATATATATATTTATGTATACATATATACATATATATATGACTAATAGCTATAACTAACATTTATATAGGGCTACCATGTACCTGAGCGCTATGCTCATTTGATCCTCACAACCACCCTGAGTGGGAAGAGTTATTATAATATCCATTTTACAGTTGAGAAAACTGAGGCAAACGGCTTAAGTAAAGGACTTGCCTGAAATCAGAGAGTTGGTGTCTGAGATCAGATTTAAATGAAGATCTTGCTGATTCCAGGAGCAGCAATCTTTAGTTTGAGCAGAAAATGAGATACTACCAAATAATTAAAGAGTTAACAAAAGGAATACATACAACATGTATACAGTGGTACTTAGTTTCTGTAAGTGAAGTCCTTTCTCATTTAGAAGGAAATAGAAATGGTCAGGAAGGTAATTTCTGTGGTCTTTGGATATTCATCATGTCAAATGGGTATTGGGCTTTTTATGCTGTTTGGTGATATCAAAGGAGACGTGGGCCAATAAGGAGAAATTAATCTCAGTTCTTCTAGGGGAAACTAATCTCAGTTCTTCTTGGGGAAATTAATCTCCATTTTAAGAAAATGTGAGGACCTTGTTCCTACCACAAAATATCTTATAAATCTGAGATTTTGGGGCTCTGGATAGTTGAACAAGGGAAATATGCAGGAAGCAGAGCCTAGGGAGCATCAGTCAGGGGAAGTCAAATAGCAGGAAAGATAATCAAACTAAGTGAGCAGCCTAGATAATGGTGATGATTTGATTTATAGACTGCAGGGGGATTTGAAGACCAGGTATGGAAAGACTAGCTTTCTGGCTAGTCTGTCTGCCTCCATCTTCCCCTTCCAGTCCATCCTACCTTCAACTGCCAAAAGGATTCTCCTGATCACTAAATCATAATTTGTCACAGCCTTTTCTATTTCCCAAACAAGGGCAGCTGGGTGTGCCATAGTACACAGAGCACTGGACCTAGCATCAGGAAGACCTAAATTCAAATGTGACCTGAAATACTTATTAACTGTGTGACTCTGAGCAAGTCACTTAACCCTTTTTGCCTCAGTTTCCTCATCAGTAAAATGAACTGGAAGTATCTTTGTATCTTTGCCAAGTGTCAAGTATCTTTGCCAAGAAAACACCAAATGGAGTCATAGTCGGACGTGACTTGAATAACAATAACACTAAATTTCAGGGGCTCTTTATTTCCAGAATCTTTTTTGGCACTTAAAGGCCTTCACAGTCTGGGTCCTTCCTCCTCCAGTCTTCCCATACTTCAGTCTTCTTCATGGTGTACATTCCTTGAACATCAAACTTCATCTCCCAATTTTCCCTGACTATCCTTCATGCCTGTAATGTTCTCCCTTCTCACCTGTCTCACATTCCCCCCTAACTTCCTTCAAGACTCAGCTGACATTCTACCTTCTGCAGGGAGACCTTTCTTGATCCATCTTTCTCCCTCTTCTGTCTTCCTTTTCTGTCCCTCCTTTGTTTGCCCTTCTCTCTAAGAAGATTTTCCATTTATACTGGATTATCTTGTGTGTACATAGCTATGTAAGGGGGGCTTGTTTCATGCACATACCTTTCCAGCTTGCTCAGCTGATGTAACCACCACATGGAGAATGATGGGTCATTGTTACCAGAAGAATTTGGATGCCATGTAAGGGTTTTTCCTTGGGAGCACCATGAAGCATACTCTGGACACTCTGTAGTGGGTTCTAGTTAGCTATCTATATCATTAGGAAAAATAATTTTCCATTGGTTAAAATTAATTTTGATACTATTTGCCCAAGAAACTGAGATAGTATAGGAAGGTAGCATGCCCTTGGGGTATTAGGAGAATTGTTTGTACAATTGTTCTTGCTTCCTGAGGGCAAGGACCATGTTTCTTTATAAACTCAGAGCTTAGCACAGTACCTGATATATGGTAGGTGACTAATAAACGATTAAATGACTGATTTACTATATCTATGAAGTAAACATCTATTTATAAAAGCCACGCTGTATTAAGTGGTTAAATGAAGGGGGGCTGTTAGTCATTGGCTTCTAACAATAAGGAGAACACGGCTGGTGGAGCTTAAGTAAAGGTAAAGGGAAAAAAAAATAAAGTATTCTAGTATCCTAAGGGGTGATGTACCTTGTCAGGTTCAGAGAGAGAGAGATTCAGAGCTTTCTCTTCATAGTTGTTGCTTTCATTGCTTGTTGCTTTCTCCATTAGAAAGTGAACTCACTAAGGGTAGGCACGTGTTTTTGCTTTTGCTTTTATCCCTGAAGCTCAACACTGTGCCTGGTATATATTGTTGTTCAGTCATTTCAGCTGTGTCTGATTCTCTGTGACTTCATTTGGGGTTTTCTTAGCAAAGACACTAGAATACTTTGCCATTTCGTTTTCCAGCTCATTTTACAGATGGGGAAACTGAGGCAAACAGAGTGAAGTGACTTACCCAGGGTCACACAGCTAATAAATGTCTGAGGACAGATTTGGACTCAGGAAGATGAGTCTTATTGATTCCCAGTCTGGCACTCCATGCACTGCCCCTGCCTGATACGTAGTAAATGCTTGTTGACTAACTAATGCATTTTCAAGATGAAGAGAGAATCTTGGAATTTAACCCTGCTCCCCTTCTCCACCCATATTGAGGTGGAATCAGTTGGCAGCTGTCACTTTAATTAATGTCCCATTTAACTTTTCTACACTAACAGATTTCCAGAACACTGGGGCTGGTGTTCAATTTCATTGCCAGTGGTTCCTTTTGTGAGTGATTTAATAGCAACTATAATTTTGCTGTGTATTTACGAAGACAATTGGGAACTGCAGAAGCAGGCTGGCATTAATCTGCAAAAGACAGTTTTCTACCCAGGCTCTTCTCTATTCTATTATATCAGGAGAAGACAGAAGAGCAAGAAGGATCCCCTTGCTGAAAAAGGTCTATTCTAGCAATGTTGAAAATTATAATAATATCTGTCAAGGGTGTGGTTAGGAGAACTCTGGTAAGGGCCTCCCAAATCCCTCTTGTGCCTTCTTAATGAGATGCTGAGCTCTGGACAAGTTTAATTCTTTGATAAGGTGTGAATATGACTGGTTCTGTGTACTCCCTTTGGCCTTTTAATGCCACATTAAGAATGATCAATTGATTCAGAGGCAGCTTATACACCTCAGCCACATACCTTGGCCTTTAAAATGTAGCTCAGACAGATAGGGAGAGAATTACAGACACTCCGCCTTGGATTCCTGAAGAGGGTATCTGAGCATCTTTTATTCTCCTCCAAAGAGTCCCAGAGATGGAGGCAGATGGGGAAGAAACAGAAACAGAAATAGAGTGATGAGAATTTTTCCTAGTCAAGATGGGAGCTGGAGGAGAGGAGAGTAGTAGCAATAAAAGAACTTTTTTTCCCCTCTCTTTGGGAAGGGGGTTCCAGTTTATGATTTCATAGGTTTAGAGAGCTCATGCAATGGAAAGTTTACATTTATTGCAATGGTCAATTTGTTTGTAATTTCAAATTGACCTGGGTTACCTGGAATGATGGGAGGGGAGATTTGCCCATGGTCACTCAGATGTGAGAGGAATGCTGAAATCCTAGGTCTTCTTGCCTCCAAGGTGGTTAATCCACTGTTTCATATTGCCCCATAGTGTTCCCAGGGACAGCTAGTTAGTGTGGTGGATAGAGTACAAGACTTGGATCCTGGAAAATCTGACTCTGAATTCTGCCTTAGATCCTTACTAGCTATAGGAATCTGGGCAAGTCCCTTAACTTCTGTCCACTTGGCTCTCAATCTGTAAAATGGGGATAATAAGTAGTTCCTAACTCCCATGGTAATTGTGAAGATCAAATGACATAATCTTTATAGGGTACTTAATAAACTTACTCTATGAATCTTCTTTTTCTTTTTTTTCTCCCTTTTTCTTCCTTCCTTCCTTTCTTCTTACTTCCTGCTTCTCTCCCTCCCTTCTTCTCTCCCTCTCTCCCTTTCTCTTTCCTTCCTTCCTTCTTTCCTCCTTTCCTTCCTTCCTCCCTCCCTCCCTTCTCTTTCTCTCTCTTTTTCTTCTTTCTCATTCTTTTTTTTTCCTTCTTTCTCTTTTTTCCCCTTTTCTTTCTTTCTTTCTTTCTTCTTTCTTTACTCCCTTGCTTTTTCATTTCCTTCTTCCCTCCCTCTCTTTTTCCTTCCCTTTCTCCCTTCTTCCTTTCATTCCTTTCCTTTTTCCCTCCTTCTCTCCTGTCTTCCTTACTTTTCTCTCTCCTTCCTTCCCTCCCTTCTTTCCTTCTTTCTCTCTCCCTTCCTTTTTCCCTTCTTTCTTCATTATTTACTCCCTTCCTTTTTCATTTCCTTCCTCCCTCCCTCTCTTTTTCCCTCCCTCTCTCCCTCTTTCCTTTCATTCTTTCCCTTTTCCCCTCCTTCTCTTCTCCTCTCTTTCTTTTTATTCCTTTTTTTCCTCCTTCTTTTATGGACAACTAAAAAATGATTAAACAACAACAAAATTTATAATGTCCCTAGCTGCAATATGCTTGTTTTTTCCTAGAGTTGATCTGCTGTAGCAGAGAAAGATACAAAGAAGATAAAATAGTATGAATTTGTATTTAGACTTTCTTCTCTAGGGTTCATGCTTTTTGGAGCAGTTGGGGCTAGGTTCCTTTTTATGCCCTTCTTCCCTTGTCATTCTGGGATTGAAGTAGAGACAAAATAGGAATCTGACACCAGGGAACCAGTATAATCCTTTGATCTTTTTTAAAACTTTTTTTTTTCTTTCTCTCACAGATTTTCAAAAAACAGAGTCAAGTTGCTTTCCTTATCCACTTTCACTTAAAAAAAAAAAAAAGCAATAAAACCATACAGTTCCGGCCAAATAAGTAGAATGACCTTTTTGGAAGGGGGGTGGGAAGGGGAAGGCAGGGCAAGAGACTTCCATTCAGCTTCCTCTCCACCCTATTGCTGGATATTGGACTTCCTGAATTTTGTTCTATCAAATAAAATCCAAGGAAAATATAGGTTGAATCTCTGGAGATTCTTTCAACAGCTGGGAAACTTTCTTGCTACCTTTTTTTTTTTTTTTTTTTTTTTTTTTCCTATTTTGTTTTCCTCCTCTCTCCACTCTCACCAATAGCAAACCCCTCAACAACAACCAAATCTGCAGATTCTAAAATTGTAAGAAACAGTGTAAGTAATAACTGGGTAGTCAAGGCCCACCAGCAGGAAAGTGGGAGTGAGTTGGAGGATGATATATCTATAATCAAGGAGAGTTTGGATCCCTGAGCAGTGATCTGGGTGGGATTAGGGATGGGGGAAAGCAAACTTGGCCTCACAAAAATTAAACTACCATCTGCTGATTTGAGGCACATAGGAACAGTGTAGGGAAATAAAAACATTAGAACTTGAGAAGCCCTATGCATATATTAGCTTAGTTGATTCTCACATTAACTTGAGGTAGGGGTTATTATTATTATTATTATTATCCTTATTTTACAGTTAGGTAGAACTAAAGTGCACAGAGCACTGGGCCTAAAGTCATTAATACCTGAGTTCAAATCCAGCCTCAGAAAAAAAAATAAAAAAATATATTTTTAAAATCCCAGCCTCATCATGGGTAGGCCGAGCGAATATAATAAAAATGACAATACTACCCAAACTAATTTACTTATTTAGCGCCATACCAATCAAATTATTTTACAGACCTAGAAAAAATAGTAGCAAAGTTCATTTGGAAGAACAAAGGGTGGAGAATTTCAAGGGAATTAATGAAAAAAAAAAACAGATGAAGGTGGCCTTGCTGTACCAGATCTAAAACTATATTATAAAGCAGCGGTCATCAAAACCATTTGGTACTGGCTGAGAAATAGAGCAGTTGATCAGTGGCATAGGATAGGATATCAGGACAAGCTAGGTAATAACATTAGCAATTTAGTCTTTGATAAACCCAAAGACCCCAGCTTTTGGGATAAGTATTCCCTATTTGACAAAAACTGCTGGGAAAACTGGAAACTAGTGTGGAAGAAATTAGGGCTTGACCCACATCTAACACCACATACCAAGATAAGATCTAAATGGGTTCATGATCTGGATATAAAGAGTGATACTATAAGTAAATTAGAGGAATGTAATATAGTTTATCTCTCATACCTGTGGAGATGGAATAAATTTATGTCCAAAGAAGATGTGGAACTCCTAATTGAACACCAGATAGATAATTTTGATTACATTAAGTTAAAAAGTTTCTGTACAAACAAAACTAATGCAGACAAGATTAGGAGGGAAGCATCAAATTGGGAAATCATCTTTACATTTAAGGGTTCTGATAAAGGTCTCATCTCTAAGATATATAGAGAATTGTCTCATATTTATAAGAATTCAAGCCATTCTCCAATTGATAAATGGTCAAAATTTTCAGATGATGAAATTAAAACTATTTATAATCATATGAAAAGGTGCTCCAAATCACTACTGATCAGAGAAATGCAAATTAAGACAACTCTGAGGTATACACCTGTCAGATTGGCTAAAATGACAGGAAAAGATAACGATGAATGTTGGAGGGGATGTGGGAAGACTGGGACACTGATGCACTGTTGATGGAGCTGTGAACGGATCCAACCATTCTGGAGAGCAATTTGGAGCTATGCTCAAAAAGTTATCAAACTGTGCATACCCTTTGACCCAGCAGTGTTTCTATTGGGCTTATATCCCAAAGAGATCTTAAAGAAGGGAAAGGGACCCCACATGTGCAAGGATGTTTGTGGCAGCCCTTTTTGTAGTGGCTAGAAACTGGAAACTGAATGGATGCCCATCAATTGGAGAGTGGCTGAATAAATTATGGTATATGAATGTTATGGAATATTATTGCTCTGTAAGAAACGACCAGCAGGACGAGTTCAGAGAGGCCTGACACTTACATGAACTGATGCTCAGTGAAATGAGCAGAACCAGGAGATCATTATTCACGGCAACAACAATACTATATGAGGATCAGTTCTAATGGACATGACTCTCTTCAACAATGAAATGCTTCAAACCAGTTCCAATTGTTCGGTGAAGAGAGCCATATACACCCAGAGAGAGGGATGTGAAATGTGGACCACAACATAACATTTTCATGTTCTCTATTGAGGTTTACTTGCATTGTATTTCCTTTATCGGATTATTCTTTCTTGTAGATATGATTTCTCCTGCACAAAAAATGATGTGTGGCAATAACTATACATATATTCGATTTCTTAAGTATTCTAACATAATTATCATGTAGTGGATATCCTGCCATCTATGGGAGGGGTGGGGAGTAGGGGGGAAAAATTTGTAACAGAAAGCTTTGTAAGGGTTAATGTTTAGGAATTACCCATACATATGTTTTGCAAATAAAAAGTATTAATAAAAATAAAAAAAGGAAAAAAATAAACCACCAATTAAATCCAAAAACAAAACAAAACAAAACAAAACAAAACAACAAAAAAATCCAGCCTCAGATTTTTACTAGCTGTGTGACTCTGGGCAAGTCACTTGACCCTGTTTACCTCAGTTTCCTCATCTATAAAATAGGCTCAAGAAAGTACTCTAGTATCTTTGATCTGAATAAGGTCATGAACATTTAGATATGTCTGAAACAACTGAATAAATTATTTTACAAATTTTACAAACTGAGGCTGATAAAAGTAAAGTGATTTTCCCTGAGTTTTATAACTAAGTATCTAAAACAGAATTTGAATTCAAGTTTTCCTGACTCTTTGTCCACTATGTTTTATAAAATGCCTAATCTTGGCTAGTTGATATATTAAGAATAAACTAATAGTATTTGAAGACGTCTCCCACTTGCCCTCATCTTTTCACTTGGGCTGAACCCCTCTATCTGGGGCAAAACTTAAAAATTTGTCATGGATTAATACAAATTAAGGAAATCAGATTCAGCCTTTGATAAGTAAGGCAAGCAAGAAGGGCCTGATAGGTGTCCTTGATCTTCTGGCCTGTCATTGGATCATAGGCTGAGGACTCCCATAATGGTGGGTCCCAACTCATAGGGTAGTCTGCAAACTGAGTGGGGAGGAGAAAGGAGGCAAGGATAGGTGACTGAAAAATTGATCATAACAGGTTGAGGAAGAAAAAATAGCACGTGGCTACAAATTTGCTTTGATCTTACCTGAGACAGAAGTAAGAGAGCTCTGTTACAACGGGTAAGGTTCTCATGCTAGTTAAGTTGGTAAGGCTGATTTAAAGGAACCCCAAATGGAAGTGACTAAAACCCTAAGCCTGAAATCAAACACAGCTTCGGACACTAACTGTGTGATCTTGAGCAAATCATTTAATTCTGTTTGCCTCAGTTTACTCATCTGTAAAATTAGATGGAGAAGGAAATGTCAAACAAGTACAACATCTTTGCCAAGAAAATCCAAAATTTTGGATTGGGGTCACATGGGGTCACAAAGAGTCAAATATGACTGAAATGACTGAACAATAACAAAATGGAAGACATCCTTTACATTCTTGCTTATTCCAAATTAAAAAGTGGAACAAGACATGGAAGAATTAAAAACCATGGAATAAAAGAGCTCTTTTTTCTTCAATACCTCTCATTTCTAATAGTATGATAGGATTATACTAGTATAATCTAGCTAGCATTGGGCAAGATCATAGAGGTCTTCTAGTTCGCCTCTCTGATTTTACATATGAGAAAACCAAAAAAATCACACATACAATCACACTTCCTAGGGAGGAAGAAGGGACTTTGTTAAGACCATGTAGAAAGTGTGTATAGTGACATGTAGTGACATGAATTCTGGGTTCAATCCCTACAAACCACAAATTCCCTTTGTGATATTAAACAAGCCACTAGATTTCCATGAGCCTCAGTTTCCTCACATCTAAAATGATCTGATTGAGCTAACAGACCTTTGAAATCCCCATTAGCTCAAAATCTATTGTTCTTGAGAGGTAGAGATAGTACTATTCTGATCTCCAATCTAATACTTTTTCCACAGCACCATATATATATATATACATATATATATTGATAATTTCCCTCTCTCTTTAATTTGTTCAATGGAATTTGAAGATAATGATTAGAATTGGCTATTTGGGTGATAACAACAGCTAGTATTTGCATAGTGTTCTAAGGTTTGCAAAGTACCTTACAGATATCTCATCTGATTTTCACAGCATTCCCAGGCAGTAAGTGCTGTTAGTAATTCCATTTTACAGATGGGGTAAACTTGGTCAGATAGGGGTTAAGTGATCCTGGGAAGTATTTGGAGCTGAATTTGAACATAGATCTTCCTATGCTTCAACCATTGTGCCACATTTTCTTGCCATTTACCTTTCTAATTACTAACTCCACTCCTGAGCTCTGTGTTGTTCTGATTGAAGTAATCAACAATTTTTTTTAAGTATATCCTATTTTCCAAGCACTGTGCTATGTGCTGAGGATACTAGTATTAAGAATTTTTCAATCCTTACTCAGAAGTCCACAGAATCCAAACTGTCCCTCCCTGCAGCCCTTCACAGTCCAAATGTGTCATCTTCCCGTCTTCCTCCTATTCACCTTACTATCCTCCTCTTACCTATTTCCTGTTCTGTAACAACAATTAACTCAATATTTCTCCATTGATTATCAAGGTGACTTTCCAAGTCAAAGTAATCCTGGCTGGTCACCACTCTCCTATATAGCTCCCCTGTTAGAATACAAGTTTATTGAGGGCTGGAATTGTTTCTTGTTTGTATACCCAGAGATTAGTGCCTTCTCGAAATGTATGAAACACTTCATAAATGTTCATTAAAATTTGGTCATATGAAAATTTCTATTGCTGGTGCCTGTGGTTTAAGAACCCCTTGAGCTAAAATATTCTCCTAACCAAGTTTTACAACATGTGTCTACTTAACTGTCAGCTTCACTTTCATGAAGCAAATCAAACTGGCCAGCACTTACTGAATGATGTGCCATGATTCCCAAGGCTGTAAAGCAATTCAGGTCTCTCTTAAAAAAAATTCAATCTGCTGCTGCTAAACTCAGAGGTCTTTTCAAAACAACTTTGAACTGCAATGCCCCTTCCATCTAACTTTACTCACTCGGATGGTCAAAATTTTACCTAAGAATTAGCTTGGATGATCTAGCTTCCCAGGACCTTCTGTTGAGACTAACAGGGTGACTAAAGACAATAAATGATGGTACAATAAATACATAGAGCATTGGGCTTGGAAACAGAAAGAACTGAGTTCAAATGTAGCCTCAGATACTTACTGGATGTACGACTGTCAGCAAGTCACTATCTCTCTCTGTCTTCTCAACTGTAAAATGGGAATAACAGCAGTTATCTCCAGGGTTCTTATGAGGATCAGATGAGATTATATTTGGAAAAATCCTTAGCATAGTGTCTGGCACATAGTGGGCACTTAATAATGCTTATTTTTTTCCCTTCCTTCAAATTTAGGTTGCACTGCTAGCAATTGTTGGAGTGAGACTTAAATCTAATTTTCCACTCTATACTGTTAATTACCACCAGCATCGTAGAGTAGGACAAGTACATTCTTCTGTTAAAGTATTATTTGGATATTATTTTATTCCCTCTTGCCCAGAGCTGCAGTTTCCTTATAAACTATGACTATGTTTTCACTGGCCTTGTAAAAACAGTCTTATTATTTTTCCTGAGTCATACAGACAATCTCCCACATAGAATTTCTTCAGAAATCCCCAAATACCTCAAACTTGGCTCAGATTAACTCAACCCTTAGCCCCCCTTTTCAGTGACACATTTCTAATGTTAATTGAGGGATTATTTTTTAATGTATATAATTTTTTTTCTGGATTCAGCACATAGTTCTATCAGCAAATTCATAATTAAACCCTTATCCTCATTAATCATCAATCTAATTTAAAAAAATACTACTTCCCTATTCATTCAGGTATTGGTGAGGTCTTTGTTGTCATTTAAATGATCTTTGGATATCCATTAAAGAAAGCAAGAGGATTCCAGCTCACTGAATTTTCAAATCTAAATGAAGCAGTCATACCATACCCTGTAATTGCTCATCTTCCCCAGTCATGAATCTTGAAACCTTGAAAAATTATGATTCTGATATGTCAAATCAGCTTGTTGAAGAGCTATAAAGTACTAAAGACTGTTAGTTGGGTTAGGATTTTAAGGATCTAGGTTCAGCTGCCATCTCTGATACTTCTTTCACTTCTGCAATTCCTTCCCTCCTGATTCCTGGTTGTCTCAATTGTCTCCTTACGGCTAACCTCAGCCTTGAGACAAATTTCACCTCATTCCCTGGACATTTTCACATCAGCTGCCTCAAACAGACTCTGGAGGACTTAACATTTTCTTGCCCAGAGTATCTGGCCTGGCTGTGCTGGTTGGTGATTGTTTGAGTCTCCAATCACACTTGGGCAAGGGCTACAGCCAGGCTCTGTTTTACTTCTTGTTGACTTGCTCAGCAACCACCATGATGCCATTCTAGTCTCTGTCCCTTCCCTTTTAATTTTTGGACTTAAAATCAAATCAACTCTGTCACTGAAAAAGATATGTGAACCTATTACATTATTCTGTAATTTTGAAAATCAATACACCCCTCCTTAATATTCTTTATGTATTGTCTTCTCCTTGTAATGTAAGCTCTTTAAGGCCAGGAAGTATTGTGCTATTTTGTTTTGTTTTTAATACCCCCAATATTTACTTTTTTCTTTTTCTTTTTTCTTTCTTTCTTTCTTTCTTTCTTTCTTTCTTTCTTTCTTTCTTTCTTTCTTTCTTTCTTTCTTTCTTTCTTTCTTTCTTTCTTTCTTTCTTTCTTTCTTTCTTTCTTTCTTTCTTTCTTTCCTGATAAGGCAAACAGGATTAAGTCCAGTGTCACATAGCTAGAGTCAAGTATCTGATGCCAGATTTGAGTTCCCATCTACCTCTACTCATATAGATGGAAGAAAATTTTACTCATATCCTTCTGACTCCAAGACTGATACTTTATTTGCTGCACCATCTAGCTGCCTCCTGCCCATAGTGTTTAACATAGTTTTTGGTAGTTCATGGCAAGAACTTAATATGTATTTTTTTGGTTCATTTATCACTTTCTTGTGATTATGGGGATGTAATTTATCTTCCCAAGACCTCAGTTTGCTCATCTGTAAAAACAAGAGGAATGACCTTTAAGTTCCCTTCTAGGTTCATGATCCTAAAGTGATTATTTTTTGTAAAACCAAAGATATCATTTCCCTCTACTATTTTAGGAATTATAGTAGGCTCTCTTACACAAAATCAATAAACAGTGATTTGATAACATAAATTTGATGCTGTGTCAATACAGTACAAGTATAAAGAAGGTTGTCCTCCAGGAATTTAAAACCTAAACAGGTCCAAGAAGCAATTCCAAGGACAATGTTGTTGTTTTAGTCATGGGTTTCAGGCTGATGTTGCAGGATGTCTCAAAAGAATTTGTAAGTTTAGACCATCTCCAAATCATGAGACAAAGATTCGGGGACTTAGGGTTTGGGGGGTTAGGGTTACTAGATACTAGAATGGTTTGCCATTTTCTTCTCCAGTTCATTTTACAGATGAAGAAACTGAGGCAAGCAGGGTGAAATGACTTGCCCTGGATCCCAGAGCTACTGAGTAAGACCAAATTTGAATTCAGGAAGATGAGTTTTCTTGCCAAGCCTGGTACTCTATCCACTTTACTACCTGTCTGATCTAGAAGTGATGGGGTGAAAGACCAAGTCCTTGGAGAGGTTAGGTGGGTCATAGGGATGGCACTGACAAGAAAAGATCTTTGTTGAATTTAAGTAGGATTTAATTGGGCCTTTGCTGAAGTAGCCCCAGGAGGTTAAGCTACTATCTTGAACCAAGCTGGGAGAGCCACAGACAGGATTATCTTGTCTTTAAGTGGACCTTTGTTGCAGTAATCCCTAGTTCAATTCCTTGTATTGCAATCCCTGAGGTTGGTTGTTTTTTTGTGGAAGAGGATCAAAAAGACATCACTATGATAGAGTCCATTTACAGTATGTCTGCTTATGGCTGATCTGACCAACACAAGCCACAGGTCAGAGACAAATAGTCCCTATAAACATTTGAGATGGCTTCTCTAACTTTGCACATCTCACGTTTCTTCTGAGTTAATTCAACTCTGCTTTGTTCGTACAGAACAACATCTTCTCTGATGAGGTACACCATGGTGGGAAGTCCTGTGCCAATGTCTCTCATGTCATATAATCTATTCTAAAGTTTTTAAGAGAGACCTTGACTATAGAGTTTATTTGGAACTCTCTCCCTCTTAAGGCATTGAAAGCTCTTTAGGAACCTTCCTGCTCACTGAGCATCACAATATATACTCAATTATATGCTTTAGGGATTCTAATAAGAAGGGAAAGGTCTATGTGGACTGAGCGTCAAGAAAGATTTCAGGGAACTTGAGATGGTTGGATTTTGGAGATACTAGGTAAACATTTTAAGTGTGGAGAATAGCATGAAGTAAAACATGGATATGACATAAACATGGAGTATGTGTTGGGGGAAGCTAAAGTTCAAAGAGAGATTGAGAGTTTTAAAGCCCCCTATCTTATTCCCTTTCTCTCAAATCCTTTCTGATTTTTTCATCTGTTTCTCTCACCCTTTTCACCTTTCTTTAAGGATTTGCATATATTTGTGATCACATTTCCATATCAATTCCCTCAACCAGTCTCTTCTTCTTGGATTTCCTTTCCCAAGTTGAAGATCAGAGTGGAGTATGTTTAATTACTTCCTGATGTGCCCACGCTTAAAAAAGAAGAGAAATCCAACCCTCACTCACTTTTTACAGGGATTTTATTTAATATAATCCTGATTAGCAGGACAACGTACTCTGCATGCACCCTCTAGGGCAACAATTCTTAACTTGGTGATAAATTTCAGAGGGTCTGTGAACTTGTATGGGGGAAAAATTACATTTTTATTTTCATTAACCTCTAGCAACAAAACATTCTGAGGAGTCCCTAGGAGACATGACATACAAAAAAAGGATAAGAATTCTTCCTCTAGGGTAAGTCAGCTGAGTCAGAAACAAAAGAAGCCAGGAATTTTTAAGGAAGGGTCTCAATTAGATGAATCTCTTTGATTTATCATTTGTGAGGTCACAGGCAAAAACCCTCCAATTTTTAAGGTTGCATAGGCTATGGAAGCAAGAACATAGGCATAGAATATTTCAGAAAAGAAAGGGTCAAATAGGAAGAGAGGACATGTCTAAAGCAAAGATATTTTGTTTTGAGAAAGGATAAGTCTACAAAACAAGTTATTATTATTATTATTATTATTGGATTACCACAATCACCTAGACAAGTAATAGTCCTGGTCTAGTTTTCCATTTGGTAGTTAAGGCTGACTTTGTCTTCATCTGGTCAGAGATTTCCTGTAGCTCATCTTTCATGAAAGCTAAATGATTCTGTTCTCCACCCCTTCACCCTTTTATGACTATAAACAATCATTTGAGAGTATAATTTTATCTATTTGAGAGTATAATGACATTCACTTCCGTATCTTACATTTTCTCGACTATCTTAGTCTTAGGTCAATAGCTATTTGACTTTAAGATAAACTGTGAATCAAAGATGATTGGACTGAGGAGGGAAGAGGGTGCTTTCTTATGAAAAGAAAGATGTCTAATTGGAAGGAATGTTTCTTAGCTAGAGCCAGCTAAATTGCAGCAAGAACTAACTGATTTATTTATAAAACATCCCAATGAAGACAATAGCAGATGAAGATTAAAGACTTCAGAGGGGCTGACCTATGAGGATACATTGAAAAAAAAAAAAGAAAAAAGAAAAAGAAAATGTGGGCTAACTTTGGAATTATGAGCCATTATGTGGTAAATTCTGAGTAGCTAGATAGTCTTTTGGATAAAGTATCTGAGTTAAATCCAGTCTCATTACTAGTTGTGTGACCCTGGGCAAATCACTTAACCCTGTTTGCTTCAGTTTCCTCATCTATAGAATGAGCTGGAGAAAGAAATGGAAAACATTCCAGTATGTTTGCAAAGAAAATCCCAAATGGCATCACAAAGATTTGGACATGACTGAAAATGACTGGACAATAGCAAAATTCGGTTGAGAGTTATTGAATCAAAGGTAGGGAGATGAGATCAATAAAACCTTCCAGGTCAAGGGCAGGAGCATGTGACTCATTTAAACTCTGACTAGACAAAAGGACAGAATACAGAGAGTACACTAAGCATCCCATAACTATCACATTTTTTCTCCCCAGTCCTGCACAAATTTCAGGAACTCTGGATTCATTATTCAAGGCTCCATCTTTTTTTTTTTTTTTTCTTTTTAGGGATAGAATGTTAAGATTACTAATTGAGGAGACAATGTCTAACAGACTGTGAGGAGTTCCAGAATTTTTGGTTGATAAATGAAGGACCCAAGCAATAACAAGAGAATTGTAGATCCATGAAATGCCCTTTCTGGATTGAGAACCTTTAAAAAAAAAAAAAAAGAATTGTCCTTTGCATACTGAGATGATCCACCATCAACCAAAAATAATATAATTCATTTACCAATGATGATGCTTCCACTTGCCCCCATTTTTATAAGATCACAGATTTGAGTTGAAAGAGGCCTTTGAAGTCATCCAGGACAGTCCTCTCACTATGCAGATGTTAAGTGGCTTGACCAAAATTGTAATAAATCAAGTTACTATCCATATCTTGTGGAGTCATGACTTTTGGGTAACATGTGTAGTATGCATAGCATTTTCCAGTTTGCAAATTATTTTTTACTATTTTATCTCATCTGAAACTTAAAACATCATTGTATGGTTTACAGAGTTCATATTTTTCCTCATTTTTTCAGATAAGGAAATTGAGACTTTGTAGAGTCTAACAGATATGTTCATATGGCTATTAAGTGTTAAAGTTAAATCAGAACTTTAGGTAGTGAATATCAGAGGTAAGATTTGAATCCAGAGTTGCTGACAATAGAACCAATGTTCTTTCTATTATACCATAGGACTGAAGTATAGTCTGTGATTCTGGGACAAACTTTTCCCCCTGAAAAATTAACTAGTCTCCTGACAGAGAAGTGATGGATTCAGGCTATAGCTTTCCACATATTCTTTCTGGATATGGCCAAAGAAAGAGAATTTGTTTTGCTTGACTACATATTTTTTTATAAGAATTTCCTTTCCTTTTTTTTCAATGAGGGAAGGAAAAGGAAGAAAAAATAGATTTTACTAAAAACATTTTTAATTAAAATAATTAAATCCCTAAACTAATTAGGTCATAAGAGAATCTAGTTCTATGATTTTGATCTTGTAAGCTCTGAGCTCCAGACATACTTTGGATTACAAACATATTTTTGGTGATGGCTATACCTATGTGGACTTCAATGTCATAGTAATAGATTTATTTAATGGGATAATAGATTTAGAATTGGAATGGATGTTAGAGGCAATATATTCCAATCCCTCATTTTACAAATGAGAAAACTGAGGCAGAGTTAAGTGATTTGCCCAGGGTCATACAAACAATAATTATCTGAGGTTAATTTTTAACTCAGGTCTTCTTGACTCTAGGTCTGAGGCTTTACATTGACCCACCCATCTATCTCTGCATTCTATTCACTGTATTACTGTCTCTCCAGTAGATTCTGTTTGAGGTTTTTCCCAAGTCAAGATCAATAAGTTATTTTAAATCATCCACTGTCTTTCATCTCCTTGTTGAGAACACTATGAACATGCTTCCTGGGAAGAGCATAAAGTTTTTGCAATCTGGGAAAAAACAGAGATGAGAGAGCCCTTTTATCACCACTGTTATTTGCTGAATGCATATAGAGTTTGGGGATCATAAATGCCAAGCTAGATGGATTTTGAGAGGTCATTTAGTCCAACAATTTCATTTTATACAGGAGAAATTGAAGGCTCAGAGAGGTTATGGGATTTGTCCAGAATCACATAGGCAGAATTGAATTGAAACCCAGGAACTTTAGGTGAAAGTTAAGATTACTGTTCCTCAATGACCTATGAGTTTGGAGTTACATGCTCCTTAGATTCTGATTGAACTCTACCACTTAATAGCCTTGTGAACATGAACAAATGACTTAGACTCTCCAAAGTCTCAATTTCCTTAGGAAAAAATGTGGGTAAATATGCATGCTGTAAACCTTACAATGTTGTTTTAAGTTTCAGATGAGAAAAATATGTAAAAAACAATTTGCAAACTGGAAAATACTATGCATGCTATGATTATAATACTGTTAACTAAAAGTCATGACTTCACAAGATATGGCTAGTAGCTTGATTTATTGTAATAGAAAGGCACATGCATTTATATAATTTATATATATTATATATATATCTTTATAATATATATGATTTACATAAAGGAGACTGACCAACAGACAATGCTTTGGATATTTATGGGGTACCACAAAAAGGGAAGCAATGGGAGGCAATCCCCTTCCAAATGGGAGTGATATGGGAGGAGTGAGGGAGCAGTAGAGGAAGGGGAGGCAGAGGGAACAGGAGGGTTTGGGAACCTTGGACCATGGTGGGAAGATGTTCTGCTTTTTGGAAAGGGTCCTAGCTGCACAGGCAGTTTATCAGTCTGAATTAGGCTGGCTAGAGCTAGTGTTGTAGCTGACTAGACTTGCACTGACAATTTAATAAAGTTCAGTTGCAAAAGATAACTGCTAAGTTAGTTCAATGATGGTTTCATCTCTGGAAAATTGGGTAACTCAAGAAAACAAGTTCAGGGGTTCCTTCACAATACTTATTATTATCATCACTATGATAGTATTAAATGGATGTAGATCCAACTGTCAGGGAGAAAATGTTATTTGATGTTCATCATTCATACTTCCTAGGGAAGACTTTGTCATGGAAATGAAAGGGTAATAGGTAGAAATGATGAAGAGGTCAAGAACATTTTCAGTGAATTATCCCTTCCACCGCCACCATCACATGGAACCTAATTCCCACAGACCACCTCCTGGCTGCCCAAGGATCCCCATTGGTGAAGGTGGGTGTGCTGGTAACTGTTTTAACAATTGGTTTTCCAAAAAAGAAAAAAAAATGGAAGCATGATACAATTTTAACTGTAATTGTCATTATTAATCTTCCCCCCCCCAATACTTCCTTAAGTTTAGATAATCAACAACTCCAACAAAAACAATACCTGATGTGCTTTGTTGCTGATTTTTGAGATGTTTATGCTACCACTGAAATTTTAACAACTCTCTCTCCTGGTCAATAAGAGTTGATTTCAGCATACCCCTGATTTCCTAAGCGAATTGTCCTCAGCACTGTCCCACAGGTTCTTAGTGTTCTTTCTTACTGCCTTATCCCTATCAAAATTTGAAGCTGGATGCTTCAGCCCCCCAGTGCCCTGATCTCTGATTTCTAACCTCAATATTATACAGTAAAGATCTTGCAAGTTCATAGTTCAGATATCAATATCTGGAGTTAATTCAAGTGTATTCACAAAGTAAATGAATGTGTGGAGTCAATACTAGTATGCTATCTCTCTCAAGTGAGATAACATAGATAATTGATCAGCATTTTTTTTTTTCCTTTTAGAAGGCACCGAGGAACCCAAATCTTTCTATTATAGCACATATGAAAGATCACTCAATCAGGATCTAAAAGACCTCTGTTCAAGTTCTAGTTCTGTTAATTAGTTTGGTAGAAGAGCAGACAGGTGCTATGGTGGATAGAATTCTGGGGCTCGAGTCAGGAAGATTTATCTTCCTGAATTTAAATCTGGCCTTAGACATTTATTAGCTTTGGGGACCTGGGCCAGTCACTTAACTCAATTTGCCTCAGTTTCCTCACCTGTAAAACAAGCTGGAGAAGGAAATGGCAAACCATTCCATTATCTTTGCCAGGAAAACCATAAAGAGGGTCATGGAGAGTTTGATTTGATTGATGTGACTGAACAACTTCAGTGGATTTAGAGCTGCAAATTCAGAGGTCATCTACTTTGACCTTTTTCTTTTATAGATAAGGAAACTGAAGTACATAGAGGATAACTGACTTATTTAAGGTCACATATGTCATAGGATCCTAGATATGGAACTGGAAGGGACAACAGAAGCCATCTCATCAAACCCCCTATTTTGACAATGGAAGAAATTGAGAGGAAATTATCTCTAGAGAAGTAAACTGAGTCATCCAAGGAGGTAACAATATGGGGGATAATAAACAGGCAGATAATAAATAGGAGTCCAAATTTGGACCCAAGGCAGCAGTGTTTTACCCATATGATGAGTTATGTGAGTTTTGGGAAATCATTTTATATCTCTGTGATTGTCTGCACTCATCTGAATGAGAAGAGATTGCAATAGTTCAGGGATTCTTAACTTCTGTATGTGTGCTAGATCCCTTTGGTAGTAGTGCAGTGGAGCAATGTTGCACCTGAGTTCAAAGGTGACAAGTATTTTAAAATGCATGAAATGAAATAAAATATATGGAATTACAAAGGAAAATAAGTATAACAAAAATACATATGTAATTTTTCTTATCCATGGAATTCCTGAAATCTATTCTTGGACCCACAAAAGATCTCTGGAGCCCATGTTAAGAACTTCTTCATAAGGTGATATTCTCACTTCCTTTGAAGCTCTCATTCCTATAAGGAGACAACTGGTGTGTGTGTGTATGTGTGTGTGTGTGTGTGTGTGTGTGTGAGTGTGTGCATGATGAGATGGAAGATGGGAGCAAGTATGTAATTTGGGGACAATCTTTTTCCTGTAACAGAGAATCAACCTTGACTTGGACCTTAGAAGTACCAAATTTGAACTGAGTTAAGGAATTGTAAATGATTGATGCTGATGAGATTAAAATGCCTTTACATATAAAGCTGGATAGAATAAGCCTATCTTGTCTCTATGATGGCATCAAGCTTAATTTAAAATTAACTATGCATATTGCTGATTTCAGATTGTGCTACTTTATACTATTTATATCTGGCCAGCCAGCACTCCCCATGATATGGAAGAGTTAGGGCCAATTGGGTAGGTGGTACAGGTGAGGTAGAGAATTAAACAGAAGCATCAGAAACTTCTGATGAAAAAATGACATCTACACAGGTCTGTAGCTTAATAATTTGTTGTGATGGAGTTTCAAGGTCAGAACGTGTTCTGTCTTTGCCAAACATGCATCTGGAAATAATTAAAAGATTTTTCATTTTGGAAGTAATTGGTCATTTCAATACTCACTATTTAAATGAAGGATGAACATAAGGGATTTTACATCTTCAGGCCAGAAGAATTCAGGGTTTAGTTCTTAGCTCTTCCTCCAAGGAAGACTCACACAAAACAGTCTGAATCAGTGAAAATTAATCTTATTGGTAAAGGTCTCTGGCAAAGGAGATTACCCATAATTCTTCCCTTCCCCTTTTTGATTCTTTGATAGCACAAACTAATACAAGGATTGAAATTTAGCAATTTGGGAACATGGTTGTTTAAATGTCTTTCCCACATTCAAAATCTGAAATGAATGTTTCCATTCTCAGATTGGTAAAGATTTATTTAAAATATAGGGATGACATCAGCCTCTTGGATGGTCCATGATGGGTAATATTTTTGCATCCCAACTGGTTAAAAAACTGCTCTTCACACAGAGGCAAAAGGAGATGGGGAGGCTGATAAAATTGTCTTTATTGCTTTCTTTCTTTCTTTCTTTCTTTCTTTTTTTTTTTTTTTTTTTTTTTTTGAGGCAAACAGAATCATGTGGCTTGCCTTTGGTCACACAGCTAGTAATCATGTGGAGCTGGGTTTGAACTCAGGTCCTCCTGACTCCAGAACTGGTCCTTCTTGCCTCCTCCTTCATATTTCTCCGGGCTTTTCTGTTCCCAACTCTCTGAACTTCTTTCACTCCTGTATCCTAGACGTCTTCTCTGGAAGATGTAATCGTTTGGGCTCTTCCTCCAAGTGCTCAGTTCCTCCTGCAATCTCCATTTTAAGGAAGGGCTCAGGCCAGCCATGTTCACTCTTTCATTCCTGACTCTCTATACTTCTTTCTTCCCTAAGCACTCTTTAATATTTTTGTTCCTATCTTTCCTTCCCTTTTTCCTTTCTTTTTATATGTTATTATTAGAAATAAGAATCTAAGCTCTTCCAGGTCAGGATCTATTTTTTGATTTGTTTTAGGATAGAACCTAGTACACAGTAAGTGTCTAATTAATGTTTGCTGATTTGACTTGTGTGCAGGTCTGTGTTAATGTCTCCTTTCTCTTTCAGTGATATGGAACAAGGCTTTAACTTGATAGTAGCCCTTAGCAATTAGTCAGACTAAAATTTCAACCATTATTTCCAGTAAATTGAGTGATGAACTGCTATCATCTTAGGCTGTTACTGTAATAATAAACACAATCGATTGCTAAATTTATCCTTGAGGTTCTCCATCTTGGGAAGTATTTGTCAGATACTTGTTATCATCCATTTGTTTCCAACTATGTCCTATTCTTCATGACCCCATTTTGAGGTTTTCTTGACAATGATACTGAACTGATCTTCCATTTCCTTCTCCATCTAATTTTACAGATGAGAAAATTGAGTCAAACAAGGTGAAATGAGTTACCAAGAGGCAGACAACTACTAAGTATTTGAGACCAAATTTGAAGTTGGAAAGATGAGTCTTCCTCTCTCCAAGTCCAGCATTCTATCCATTATGCCATCTAGCTAAACAAGTCAGATTCTATGCTGCAATTATATAGCACATTAAAACTGGAAGAAACTAGAAATGTCCTCAATATTCTCTTAATTAGAAGAGAGTAATGAATAATTTTAAGCTTTCTATGGATTATTTTCTCTTTGAAAAACCTATCATCCTAGAGGAATTACTAGTTCAAAATTTCTGTAGTATTTTTCTTCCAATGATAGAGCTCAAGATCACCTCAAGGCCAAAGTGAGACATTAAGGTAGAGCTTTAATGGAACATTTCCACAACAGACCTCTCTCTTTTTATTTTTAGTTAAAATTTTCTTTTAACAACATTAATTTTCTCTCCCTCTCACCTCTCCTAAAGAAAAACAAAACAGTTATAACAAATGTGAATTCTCACATTGGCCATATCAAAAAATATATGTCTCAATCTGCATTCTAAGTTTATCATTAGTCTGTTGGAAAGTAGTAGCATGATTTATCCTTTTTTTTTCCTTTGGAATCATTGTGTTGATCAGAGTTTTAAAGTTTTTCAATGTTGCTTATCTTTACAACATCATTATAATCGTACAAATAAATTGTTCTCCTACTTTATTCACTTAATAATGTTTCACTTCATAAAAATCTCCCCAGGTTCCACTGAAACTATCCCTTCATTATATTCCATTATTTGGTGTAAACTTTATATATACCATTACATTATATACCCTCATTTAAATTTTTTTTTCTCTATTATCTTTATATTCCCCATTAAGGTGCACATTGTATACTACTGTTGGACCTCATAAAATGAGCAGCTCCCTGAATTCCTTTCCCTCTCCATTCCTACCTAAGAAAATTCATCATTTCTATTTCAGATTGTGATTGTGAGCGATTGGCTAATAATAATAGTAGCTAAGTGAGGAACAGGCAGTTGTAAATAAAGAATACAGAGCTGACCTCAGAGTTAAGAAGAGTTGTATTCAAATATTTCTTCTGACATACTGATTGGATAAACCTGGATAAGTCACTTAACTTCCCAAGTTCCCCTTGCATTCTCTAACAGTATGTGTTGCAAGGTAGGCATTGGTACAAAGAGCATCCCACCCAGATTTTTCCTTTACCAATGAAATCCCATATCCAGTCTACAAAAAAATGAGAGGAGAAGGCCATGTACACAAGAAGCATCATTTAATACAAAGAAGACTGGAGCCAAATCCAGTTTTGAGCTCGTGTGTTTAAATCTAGGTTCCAATTCTTACTATGCAGTGACCCACTGTTATTTTGCTTCTCTGAACCCCAAATGAGGAATTTATACTAGCTTATGTCTAATTTCCTTTCTATTTCTGAGTCTATGATCAGATAGGGCAAGACTGATTTTACAACAAATCTGTGAGATAATGGATAAACTAATTCTTATTAATTTATTAAATGTTATTTTCCTTCTTTGGACATTTATTCCTTCATTCAAGCAATTATTGTATATTTTTTATGTTCATAAAAGTGCTTAGGAATGTTACAACTATCAGTAAGAAGAGTTTGATCCTCAGAAAATTTAAAATCTCAAGCTACAATATCTTAAACAAAAAAGAATGAATTTTTATGATAAAAACATAAGGGATAGAGAAGATGGGTGGGTGAGATGATTATGGGTTAAGGAGAGGAAAGGGGCTTCTCTTCAGTGATCCTGCAATCATATTGCTGAGTTGATTGTCTACCCCACACATATTGTTTGTTGTTCAGTTCTGTCTGATTCTCTGTGATTCTGTGGACTCTAGCACTTCAGTACTGTTCGTGGGGTTTTCTTGTCTAAGATACTAGAATGGTTTGCCATTTTTTTTTTTCCAGTGGATTAAGGCAAACAGACATTAAATGATCTGTCCAGGGTGAATCTGAAGCTTCATTTGAACTCAAGTCTTACTGACCACAGGCCCAATACGCTATCCATCGAGTCACCTAATTAGTGTTCCAAAAATCTTAATGTAAACTGTACTAAGATTTTTGGAATACCCTGTATCTTTTGGAGGGGTGGTGAAGGATAAAACTGGGATTTCATAATGACAGACAATAACAAGTGAGGAAATTTCTTCATCAACTGTGGATCAACAATTGCTCAGTAATTTGGAGAGTTTTGGGAAACCCTGAGATGTCTTTAGGAGATGGTACACAACCATGTCAAGGTTGAACTCTCTTCTTGACTGAGACCAAGTTTCTTTATACACCTGTTTACCAAAAACATCACTTCTGGTATTATGAGGATTAGAGACACTATCCTGCCTCTTAATCAAGCTTTGCTTTTATCTCCCCTTCTCTCCCCAATCTCCAACAATAAGAAAATAAAATGAAAATGAAAAAAAGTGAAATATTTCTCAGGAGAAAAATTATCTATTCAAATTAAATGCAAATGAATTATACTGTATGCTGGGAAATAAAGTTATTGTGAATCTGTCTTCCATTTTGTAACAATTCTTCCAAAAGAGGAATCCATTGGGCAGGAAATTCAGGGAGACGAAGCAGCAAGATTCACATTTTATTCTTTTCCCTACATACCCTGGATAGCTCTAAAATGGCAGCATTGGAAGCTGGTTGGAATATAAGAGAAGAGGGGATTTATGAGAAAAGTGAAGGAGGGTATGTAGAAAAGATATTCCAAATTCAGCTGCATTACCCTGGGCAGAAAAATACCGGGAAAACCCATAATTTCTCTCATTTGATAGGCATTTCAAGGAGAAAATATTCTGCATAAAGCTTACAATCTGAAGATTCCTCCCTTCTGGCTCAGATTACCATGGGGATGCATCTGGTTTCTGCCAAGCATATGTGTCTGGCTTAATGACCCTTGATTTTTCTTCATATCTCACTTTGAATTTGCTTTCCAATCTGCAGTGTTTTAGACTTTGGAACTTTTTGCAGGGCCAGTTCTTTTAACTCTTTGGTGGCCCTGGGATGTTCAACCTCGGGGGGGGGGGGAGGGCTTGCAAATGTGAAAGGGCAAATGAACTCGCCACCTCAAGTCCTAACAGCAGAACAGCTGCCTGGAGTCAGCTCCACATGATGGTTTCATTCTGGCAGCTTTTTTGGCTTTAAGGCTTCCATGAGCAGGAGGAGTTGGAATTTTTCCTGAGCCACCCCATGACAAAGGATCAAATCTGGAAACTTAGCAGGGAACAGAAAGCAAGCTGAGAGGGAGCCTTATGTGAGCCAAGTGGACAGAGAGAGCAGGAAAAGGACTTTAAAAAAGAATAATGAAGTTGGCTTATTTGCAATGACTGGTTTAAAAGAAAAACCATAACACAAAAAGGAAAAAAATGATTTGGTCAAATCTGTATTCTTTTTAAATATCTCAAGTCAATACATGAAGTTCCTCTGAATTATAGGTTCTAGAAAAAACCCAGTGACTTGTATATTGCTATTGACTTTTTAGTTATCTTAGTCCTCAGAACACAAAGGGAACTTCCCTTGTGGTTGCTTCAGATGAATAGTTATCAATGCTAAGAAGCCTTCCATCTCTGTCTACATCCCCTTTATTGCAGTCACAAAAATAAAACTTGATTCACAGTCCTAGGGACCTAGATAGAAGTGTGTGTGTGTGTGTGTGTGTATGTGTAAATGTGTATGAATGTGTGTGTGACAGTATGTGAGAGTGTGTGAATCTGTGTGTGTGATAGTATGTGAGAATATGTATAAGTGTGTGTATGTGTGCGTGTGTGACAGTATGTGAGAGTATGTGTGTGAGTGTGTGAGAGTATGTGTGTGAAAGTATGTGTGAGTGTGAGTGTGTGTGTGTGACTGTGAGAGTGTGTGTGAATGTGTGTGTGACAATATGTGAGAATGTGTATGAGTGTGTGTGTGACTATGTGTGTATGTGAGTGTTTGTGTGAATCTCTGTGTGTGTATGTGTGCAAGTATGTGAGTGTGTGAAAGTGTGTGTGTGTATGTGTGAGTCAGTATGTGAGTGTATGAATGTGAGTGTGTGTGAATGTGTGTGTGTGAGAGTATGTGTGTATGTGAGTGTTTGTGTGAATCTCTGTGTGTGTATGTGTGCAAGTATGTGAGTGTGTGAAAGTGTGTGTGTGTATGTGTGAGTGTCAGTATGTGAGTGTATGAATGTGAGTGTGTGTGAATGTGTGTGTGTGAGAGTATGTGTGAATGTGTGTGAGAGTATGTGTGAGAGTGTGTGTGAATGTGTGTGTGACAGTATGTGAGAATATGTGTGTGAGTGTGTGTGTGTGTGACTGTGTGTAAGTGTGTGTGAATGTGTGTGTGTGAGTGTGTATGTGAATCTGTGTGTGTATGTGTGCGAGTATGTGAGTGTGTATAAGTGTGTGTATGTGTGTGTGTGTGTGTGTGTGTGTGTGTGAGTGTGTGTGTGTGAGTGCACCAGTGCTCATGCTTGCCTGCGCATGCCTTCTGGAGGAGCTCTGAGGAGGTTTGTTGTTAATAGCTACTAAGGCTCTGGGTTAGGGAACAGAACAAGGAGATGAGAGAGAAGAATTAGGAAATATGGGAAGGGGAATCAAAGTAAACATTTTCTAGGAATTAACCAAGTTTGACCTGGAACTCCTTCAAACGGACTCCATGGTTAATTTTTCAGAGTGAATATTTACACCTTGAGAACTGTAATCAGTTTTTTTGTGGATGGCCTATATTTAAGAAAATATTAATAATGTCCATTAGATTAAAATGCATCATGCAAACATTTCCCCCTTAGCAATGGTTGTTAAACTTTTCCCTGGGAGTAACACGGATGACACTAAAACAGACAGACAAGTTGTGACCTTTATGACCAAGAACTTTCCCTGACTCTGTGTGTCATTCAAAGCCCTAACTCTCTTCTATTTTTCCAGACTTCTCACTCCTCGTTCCCCCAAATGTAGTCTTCCCTGTAGTGACCGGCCTCCTGGATGTTCTGTGAATAAGACACTCCGTTTCTGGGCTTGGGGTATTTTTTCTGGCTGTCCCTCATGTCTGGAAGGTTCTTTCCTTCATTCCAATTCCTAACTTCCCTGCATTCCTGTAAGTAACAACTAAAATCCCATCTTCTATGGGTAGCTTTCCTTAATCTTTTTTTTAATTCTAGTGATTTCTCTCTGTTAATTATTTCTTATTTTTCCTGTATGTAAATAGCTTCATATATATTTATTTGCATGTTGTCTTTCTTAGTAGATTGTAAGCTTCCTGAAGGCAGAGACTGGGGTAGTTTTTTGTTTTGTTTTTTTTTTTCTCTTTTTTTGTATTCCTACTAATTAGCACAGTGCCTGGCACATGATTGGCAATTAATAAATGTTTATTGATTGATTGACAGATAGCTAATTAACAAGTTGGATATTCTAGAATAAGTTATTTGGTGATAACTCTCAGGGACCTTCTACTTAAGTAAGGGAAGGGTTTGGTCTCTGCTTTGGTGGAGGGGATATCTACACCCCCAAATCGTAGATCCTTAAACTATTGATACAATGATTTTAGAAAACTATTTAAAGACTGCTTGGATGGTGGACATATCAAAGTCAGTCTTTCTGTACCTATTCTATATCCGAGAAATGATACCTGCTGGAGGTGAGAGAACTGTTGTGGGTATTGAGAAAGGCAGTGTGGCGTGGTAGACAGAGTGCTGGATTCAGAACCAGGAAGAACTCATTTCAACTCTATGTCTCAATGTTTTCATCTACAAAGTAAGAAAAATATTTCCTGTAACATTTATTTTACAAGGTTGTTGCAAGAGCTAAATGAGATAATGTCTGTAAAATGAATTTCAAACTAAAAAAAAAAACTATGTGAACATCATCATCATCATTATCAGAGTAAATATGAAGGCCCTTTGACATGAACATAAATGTGACATATTATTGTGAATGTCGGCTTCTTTCATGAATCCTGTGTCTCCTACCATTTCTGAGACCTAAATAATTAGCAAGCATCAGACTTGTCTATTCCTTAAGACATATCTTTCAACCAGCCCATATCCACGGGTGAGCCAGTTTGGATTGTCCTTGTGTTGACACTATTGCTCATGCCCTTATGATTTATTCAAGTTGTTGATGATGACTTTTTTTCATTAAGGACCCAGCAAGCAGTCTTGGGAACATGAGGACAAATACAGCCCCAATTTAAGTCTTTGCCACCGTGATATTTTGTTCTAGCTGATCTTGCAAAAACAAAGAAGCATGAAACTTTGGGAGGAGAGCAAAAACAAAGAAGGAAACTGAAGATTATAACAGTAATAATCTCAATAATGAAAAACATTTCATGTACTTTCCTTGGAAAACATACAGTCCTCCAAATCTGGTGACAATTCAGATGAAGTTTTTCCTAGACAATGGTTACATGACTAGTGTGTTTCTATTCTAACAGTAGTTATTGTAGTTTATGTGGTCAAAAGGACCTAATGTGATAAGAGGCAGTGTGGCCATGGGATGCAAGTGCTGGACATGGAATTCAGAAGGAATGAGTTCAAATTATGGTTCAGATGTAACCTTGGAGCAAGTTACTTAATCTCAGTTTTCTCACCTGTACAATGGGGATAACAATAATACCTTATATCATGGGCTGTTGTGAGGATCACATGGAAAGAATATATTTAAAAACTTCATACACACACATTAACTTTAAAGCTGTTCAGTTGTTTCTCTTTTGGTATTTTCTTGGCAGAGACATTAGAATGGTTTGCCTTTTTTTTTTTTTTTTTCTTGCTCCTTTTATAGCTTGGAAAACTAAGGCAAACAGGGTTAAGTGACTTGCCCAGATGTGACACAGCTAGTAAGTGTCCAGAATTGAATTCAGGAAGATGAGTCTTCCTGACTTCAGGTACATTACTCTATCTACTGCTTCATGTATCTGCTCTCCCAAAGTGTTAGCTATAAATTTTTAATTATTATGTAATTATAGAGATAAATATTAACTATTATTATAAGTTCATATTATATTCACCTGTGTTTTTTCTTATAAATACTATCCTATCAAAGCTACTAAGGTATATTTTTCCCCAAATATACACCAAAGGAAAAATACAGCAGTGAGGGCCCAGCCTTGCTGCTCTGGAAGAGGCCTGGTTAAGACATTAAATGGGGTTATTGGCTGTTTTCTGAAGCTGAGTTAGTGAATACTCTCCTGGCTGCCCTGGAAGCATCCACATTAAGAACTGGAAGGATTCACTGGGATAGTCCTGTGTAAACTCATCTTCCCACAGCTAAGCATTGGATCTGGCCTGAAAGAACAGAATTAAATTGAATATGACACAAGCCTTTTCCATGAATCATTTAGACAGTGGTCACAGGAAACTAGAGACCTACCAGTAGCCTTCTCTGGCACTAGCTGTGTTTAGTCAAGTCACCGTGCTTCATATAGTGGTATCAGGCAGCAGCTGTAACAGGCAAGGAAGCTCTCAGGGTTCACACAGCCTCCTCCTGGTATGAGAAATATCTCCCTGGAACGGCTTATGACCACAGCCCTGAGTCACGAAAAGCTTCTAAGCAGGTGGAACTCACAAAGTCTTGTCAGTAAACTTGTCAGTAAAAGTCAGAAAAACAACTTTGATTATTTGTTTAATTGTGTTGAGAAACTTTCCAAACTGGTGTATCGTCTATCTATCTATCTATCTATCTATCTATCTATCTATCTATCTATCTATCTATC
>JAJPUD010001799.1:152968-176096 GCA_023553655.1 Myrmecobius fasciatus | reverse complement strand
ATCTATCTATCTATCTATCTATCTATCTATCTATCTATCTATCTATCCTTTTAATTATCTATTTAAAAACAAATTTTATTGATACTTATTTTTCACTTATATTTCTTACCACAGTCCTCACCCCACTCTTCCCCCAGCCAATCTTTTATTTATTTATTTTTATTAAAGCTTTTTATTTTCAAAACATATACACAGTTTTCAACATTCACTCTTGCAAAACTTTGTATTCCATTTTTTTACCTTCCTTTCCCCCACCTCCTCCCCTAGATGGCAAGTAATCCAATATATGTTAAACATGTGCAATTCTCCTATACATATTTCCACAATTATCATGCTGCACACACACACACACACACACAAAATCAGATCAAAAAGAAAAAAAAATGAGAAAGAAAGCAAAATACAAGCAAACAACCACTACAAACAGTGAAAAAGACTATGTTGTGATCCACACTCAGTCTCTACAATTCTCTCTTTCACAGCCAATGTTTTTTACTAAATAAGAAAAAAAAGAGAAAAAAAATATATCCAGCTAAGCTCACCAAAGTACTGGAAAAGGCTGGTCTATTGATATCTCATATCTATGGTCTCTTACCTTGGCAAAGGAACAAGATTGAGGTAGTGGGGATGTGGCATTTTTTCAGATCTCTTCTTTGTGACCAAGTTTGATTGTTATTTTATTTTGCTTTTTGTTGAGTCAATTGAGGTTAAGTGACTTGCCCAGGGTCACATAGCTAGGGAATGTTAAGTGTCTGAGATCAGATTTGAACTCAGGTCTTCCTGACTTCAGGGCTGGTGCTCTATCCACTGCGCCACCTAGCTGCCCCTGATTGTTATAATTTGACAGCATTCCATTGTAATTATTATTATTTTTTCCTATTTATCCTGTTGTAGTCTTTGTGCATAGTCTTTTGTTTGTGGTTTTTTGGGGGGTTGATTTTTTTTTATTTTGATCTTCATGCTTTGCTTTGTATCAATGTACATAAATCTTTCTGTGTGTAGTGGTGACTGGTTTTATTCTTCAAGAGTGAGGAAAGTGAAATCTCCCCTTCAAAAGAATTTGAGTACCCTTCAAGGGGGTACTCTTTCTCTAATGCCATTGACTCAAGCCCCCATTGCACTATATTTCTTTCCCTATTAAATGCTAATGATAAGCACTCCAGTTCTATGCTACTAATTAACATCAGGTAACTTTTAAAAAGGGATTCTGACTGCAAAAATATAGCAATAAGAAAAGTTACTGACATTTACCGATAGCACATAGGGATGTACTCTGTTCTTTACCACCTTGGTTTTTGAGGAGAGAGAGCTTACACCTAATGCAAACTTTTGTTGTTGTTGTTATTAGGCAATTGGAATTATGTAACTTGCCAGGATCACACAGTTAGTATTATTAGTAAATATTTAAAGTCAAATTTGAACTCAGGTCCTCTTAACTCCAGAGCCAATGCTCTATCTACTGTACCAACTAACTACCTTTTTTTTCCTTTTTTCTTTTCTTTTTTTTTTTTTTTGTAATGCAGTTATTAACACAGCATTTGTCACTCCAAGTTCACTTCCAACCTAGTCAAATATTTATTAATTGTCTATATATCCTGAATATCAGATATTTATCAAATAATGAATCCATTTTGAATTTATTATAGTATATTGTACAAGATGTTTGTCTAATCTTAATTTTGGCCAGATTGCTTTTCAGAAGCAATTTTTGTCAACTAGGGAACTCTTTCCTAGGTAACTGATGTTTTAGACTTTATCAGTACACAAAGTTTTTCAGTTCAAGTATTTACAATCTTTTTTTTTGAAATTATATTCATTTTTGCTTTTTAAAATATTTTATTAGTGCATTTTCATTTTTATGCTACAAAATGTTCCCAATAATTTCTCTGATAAAGCTCTATACCTTTTAATAGAAAAACCCCCTCAAAGTAAAAGTTAGACAAACCATTTGATAATGACTATGACTGGAATATGTATCATTCCATATGATCTCTCTATTGAGTAATAATGATGAATAATATATAATATAAATAAAATAATAATGAATAATAATGACAACTGACATTTATATATAATTTTAATATTTGCAAAGCATTTTGCACATATTATATAATTTCTGATATAATGCCACAACAATTTAACTGGTAGATATCATGGGTATTGTTATCTCATTTGTAAATAAGGATACTATCTTGCTGATAGTTTTCATAATTTATTTTAAAAGAATAAGTTTATCCAGAATGGTTATTTTTTAATGATACTTAAAATAGTACTCTCAGTTCCTGGTATGTTATATGGAAATGGGAACGCTACTCATGAAGATTGTCAAAAAAGAGTAGCTAGACCAAGTCAAGTACAAACAGCAGAAATTTTTATTGAAAATATCAAAATTTTTTACAAGTCATTCCCCAATTGATAAATGGTCAAAGGATCTGAATAGACAATTTTCAGAAGAAGAAATTAAAACCATTCTAGTCAAAATGTTCTAAACCACTATTGATTACGGAAGTGCAAATTAAGACAACTCTAATGTACCACTACACACTTCTCAGATTGTCTAAAATGAAAGGAAAAGATAATGGTGAATGTTGGAGGGGATGTGGGAAAACTGGGAAATTAATACATTGTTGATGGAGTTGTGAACTGATCCAGCCATTTTGAAGAGCAATTTGGAACTATGCTCAAAGGACTATCAAATTGCATACTCTTTGACCCAGCAGTGTCTCTACTGGGCCTATATCCCAAAGAGATCTTAAAGGAAGGAAAGGGACCCACATGTGCAAGAATGTTTGTAGCAACAAGAAACTGGAAACTGAGTGGATGCCCATCAATTGAGGAATGATTGAATAAGTTATGGTATATGAATGCAATAGAATATTATTGTTCTGTAAGAAATGACCAGCAGGATGATTTCAGAGAGGCCTAGAGAGATTTACATGAACTGATGCTAAGTGAAGTGAGCAGAACCAGGAAATTACTGTATAAAGCAACAATAAGATTTTGTGATTATCAATTATGATGGATTTGGTTCTTTTCAACAATGAAGTTATTTAGGCCAATTCCAATAGTCTTGTGATGTAGAGAGTCTTGTGCATCCAGAGAGAGGATTATGCAGACTGAATGTGGATTACAACATAGTATTTCCACCTTTTTTGTTGTTGTTTGCATACTTGTTTTTTTTCCTCATTTTTTTCCTTTTGATCTGATTTTTCTTATGCAGCATGATAAATGTGTAAATGTGTTTAGAAAAACTGCATATATTTAAACTATATTGAATTTGCTGTCTATAGAAGGGAGGGAGAAAAATGTAGAAGACAAGATTTTTCGCAAGGTTTAATGTTTTTTTTTTTTTTTGCTGAGGCAATTGGGGTTAAGTGACTTGCCCAGGGTCACACAGCTAGGAAGTGTCTGAGACCAGATTTGAACTCAGGTCCTCCTGACTTCAGGGCTGGTGCTCTAACCACTGCGCACAAGGGTTAATGTTAAAAATCTTTGCACGTATTTTGAAAAATAAAAAAGCTATTTAAAAAAATAAAGTGTCAAAATTTTGAAAGCATCAAATGGCTAATTCTGAAAATATCTGAAAAAGGCCAAAAAAAGCGCAAATGATTGGTTTAAAAAATTGATATTATTGTACAAGATTATTTAGAAAATTTCAGTAACTACTGATCTGAATATACTTATTTCTATTGTCTTTGTGATTGGTGGTCTACATAAGTGGTGGTCTACAAAACAAAACAAAACAAAACAACATATGTGAGGTAACTGGCAGGTTTCTGTAGCTTGGTTTTTCACCCCTCTCCCCAAGATAGCAAGCACTCTGATATAGGTTAAACATGTGCAATTCTTCTAAACATATTTCTATATTCATCATGCTGTACAAGAAAATCAGATCAAAGAGGGAAAAAAATGAGAAAGGGGAAAAAACCCAAGTAAATAAACCAAAAAAAGAAAAAAAAAAAAGGTGAAAATAACCATACTTTAATGCACATTCAGTCTTCATAGTCTCTCTGTTTGTGGATCGTATTTTCTATCACAAGTCTATTGGAATTGCCTTGAATCACTGCATTGTTGAAAAGAGCTAAATCTTTCACAATTGATCATCACATAATCTTCTTGTTACTGTTTACAATGTTCTCTTGGTTCTGCTCACTTCACTTAGCATCAATTTTTCCAGGTATAAATGATTTTCTATAGTAAATCATTATCTATGCCACCTAAGTGGTACAATAGATAAAGTATCAGACTTAGAAATTGAAGGACCAAAGTTTAAATTCTGTTTCAGACACATCCCTGCAGGGAAAATCACTTAACTGGTCTATGTTTCTTTATCTGCTAAATGGGAATAATAGTGATATCTACTTCACAGTTGTAGTGAAGATCAAACAAGATAACATGTGAAGTGATTTGCAAACTTTAAATAGTACATAAATGTTAGCTATTATAATTATAATCACATAATTGACTGAAAGATATAGAGAACACAACTTTTCATTCTGATTCTTGAGTCTGAGATATTTGCCTTAGTATGAATGAATGAAAAAGTATTGATTAATGCTTCTGATATTTAAAATAATTTAATATATGCAAAGTATATAAGATAAAAATAAAAAAAAAATAAGACAGAATTCTTATTCTAATGGGGGATTCACAATATATAGGAGGTCTCAACTGCAAGTCAAAGCCAAAGGTCCAGTTGTTCTTAGGGTATATTGAAAAGCAATTAATTATTAATTCACCTTCTTTAATGATATTTCCACTGATAAAAGTGTATCTATTTCTAATACTGAACCATTTAATAGTATTAACAAATTTTGTGATGAGGACTTTCTTTTCAGGGTCTTTGGAGACTGTGGCTGTAGAGGAGAGGTGGAGGCGGGCTCTGCCCTGGGAGGTAGCTGGCTTTGGTGTGTGGTGGAAGACTGCCGCAAAGATTGATCTCTTTCTGATGGTTGTGGGGACTGAGCTAAAAGCCAGGTTGGTATTTGGGAAGGAAGAGGAGCACTGTTTTTTCCTAGTGTTCTTTTAGATCAAAATATAGCCTAGGGTACTTTCCTCCAAGAAGATATCTCCAATATATATAATAAAATCATATATGATTGCTTGATAAATGTGACTATGGAAGAAACTTTGGCGAATAGTTTCCTGATTATCAATATCAAAGAAGGCATAAAACAAGGAGGAATTTTTAATTTTTTAATATTATTTTGCAAAAAGACATTTATTGCTATCATCAAAGAGGTTCTAGAGAGTCCAAGCCAGAGAAGAATTCTTTGTATATCAGGGGTTCTTACTCTGAAGTTTATGAACTTTTTTTTAAAAAGTGTATTTAAAAAAAAATAACTACTTCATTGTAACTGATTTCCTTTGCAATTTTATGTATTTTATTTTATATAATCAAAACATTATTCTGGGAAAATATCCATAGGTTTCAGCAGACTCCCCAAGGGTTCCAGGACCCCTTGTTCAAAAGGGGTTCAGAGTTCCTGCTATGGAAGGTAAGCTTCTTTGGTTGTTCTTGTTTGGAGAAGGTATGGTGTTTTCCTGGAATACTTACTACAAGGTGTCCCCACTGATATTCATAACTACTCAAGAGAGATCAGCCTAATAATCCAGGAAGTGGGAAAACAGATAAAAAATACTTATTGTCCAGACTAATGATATATAGTTGGTTATCCAGTCTATTAATTCAACTCATCAATATGTACATCTTGGACAGACACTATAGATGGATAATGAGTTTAGCCCATAATAGAGGAGAAGGAGGATGAACTGAATTCCATCTGTGAAATTGTGGAACTGTTTTCAATGATCCAATACTGACCAAAGCAAAAGCCCATATTTTTAACACCATAAATAGTAGAACAATTAAATCTCCAAAATATCAAAATGGCAGCTGATCTAAAGGTCAATGGAGAGACACATGGTAGGTGTAACAATGTTTTATGGATAAGACATGATATAAAAGAAATCATCTAGGAAACATATAATTGGAAAAGGTGGTTCAGTTATATAACAAGAGAAGGGAATAAGCAATGTAGAGACTGCTCAAGGGATGCTCTATATCCACAAAATGTTAAAGACCTGGAGGAATGGCTCCAGTATGCTGGGTAGATCCTTTATAGGGGATTTATGGGAGGATATGAACAAGAACCACATGGAGGAATTGCAATTCATATTCATAAATCATGAAATGATTGAAAAAATGTGCCTGGGAGGGTTTAGACATTGTCACACACATTATGCATATATATATGTGTATATGTGTGTGTGCATATATACATATATACATACATATATATATATATATATATATATATATATATAAAGAGAGAGAGAGAGAGAGAACCAATGACAGTAGACACAGCAGCAGCAGTAGCAGCAACAACAGAAGAAGAGAGAGGAGGAGGAAGAGGAGGAGGAGGCTTTGAACCTCCTGGTTGGAGTTTAATTGTTTCATTTAAAAAATTACTCAGAGAAATGAAAAGCTAAGTGACCTTTCCAGTATCACACACCCAGAATATATATATCAGAGATAGCATTTAAATCTAAGTCTTTCTGAATCTAGGATCAGCCACGTTGTCCCTAGTATCAATGCTAAATATTTATAATATAATTATAATTATTCAGGCCATCCCAAAAGTCTTATTGCAGTTTTAAACTTTAATGCACATCTATCTATAGATAGGTAAATGAGTATATATACCAAATGAATGTACAAATACACATCTCTGTGTTTGCCTCTGTGTGTGTGTGTACATATAATTTATTTTAAAAAAATAGAGAGGTGGAGAGGGAGTTGTATGTGAATTTAAAGAGTGTGTATATGTCTACACATTATATATAAATAAATATATATTTACTGGATTCTTAGGAACTCATATAACTTCTTTCTGACTTGTGGCAGGGTTAGATGCCTGGAAAAATATTCCTTCACTACATAAATGCTAAAATCCATCCAGGAAAGTCAGGGTTATTGATGAAGCCATAATGACCTGACATTCAGAGTGCTAATTAAAACACTCAGACAAGTTGCTTTCCATAGATATTCATGAATCATGGCAGAGCAAAGAAACTGTTTTCTACTGAAGGTAGAATGCTAACTGTCACTACTGACTAGACTTTATTTGTAACTAGATGTAGGAGAAGAATACAGCAAGGAGATGGTTTGAAGCAAGTTCTACATCCTTTCCTCTCCCTCCCTGCTTCCTTCTCCCCTCCTTTTCTTTTCTTTCTCTTTCCCCCTCTCTGTTTCTCTCCTCTTTCTTTTTCTTCTTTCTCTCTCTTTCTCTCTTCTTTCCTCTTTCTTTTTCCTCTCTCTTTCTCTTTCCTCTTTCTCTTCCCTGCCTCTCTGTCTTTTTCTGGATTCTCTATCTGTGTGTGTGTGTGTGTCTGTCTGTCTCTCCCTCTCTGTCTGTTTCTCCTCTATCATTATTAACTCTCCCAAGCCCCTCAAATAGAAGTCCTCCCTTGTAGCAAAAAAAAAAAAAATCAAGAAAAATAAATCAACACATCGACTACAAAAATGGCACAATTTGTATGTTTAAGACATAGTTTAGTAATTTCCTTAAAGCATTTTCCATCTCTATAATATTCAAAGTTCATACCCTGATTTGGGCATGGAATAGTCCATGGCATTTCATCAACATCATTCCCAGATACATGAAGTATGTTATATAGTTCTATATAACTTTGCTTTGCTGCAACTTGCTAGGAAATCACAATATTTAACCTATTGATAACACTCTGGAATTCTTTTTGAACAAAAGCTTCTCAGCAACTACAAATCTAATAGGTTAAAGTATTAATGTCTGAAAAGTTATTTTATATGTACCCATCTCTATGCTTCCTCTCCTTCCCCACTAGAATATAAGCTCTTTGAGGGAAAGACTTTTTTTTAGTTGTTTTTGTACCACTAGTGCCTAGAATGATGTTTAATAAATAGCAGGCACTTAATAAATGCTTATTGAGTAAATTGAATAGTGTTTTCCATATGTAAGCTGGGTGGAAATGATTTTGTTAACAATTGCTCTTTTCAACCATATAAAGATGACATTGTGGCACTAACAACATCCACTCATTTAAGTGGTCATATAACCTTGGATAGGACACTTCACATTTTCTGGGCCTCAGTTTTTTACCTGTACAGTGAAATGATTGAACTATTTGATAATTTCTAGAATGAAAATCCTATCAATGAGCATGTTGTGATGGGAAAAAAATCAAGCCTGCATGGCGTTTAGAATCAGAAAAACTGGATTTGAATTTTGATTCTGCAATTAATTATGTGACCATTGATACTTCATATCACCTTTCTAAGGCTTTGTTATTTTCAGTTCTAAATCCTTTAATGCAATGATTTTATGAAATCAGTATTATAGTTTGTGTGCATGGTAGGTAGCTCCATAAAAATAGCTTAAATGTCACCTCCTGTAAGCTATTGAAATGCTGAATCATCCATTGGTACCTGGATGTAACTGATTCTTATGTTAACATATGTATGAGTTTTTTTTCCCCCCAAGCATTTGGGAAGGAGTATTTTCACCCTTCCAAACCAATTTGTTTTGATCAAATTCAATAGTTAAGTCCCTACTATGTAGCAGGTGCTTTGTGCTAAGATCTGAAGTTATGGAAACAGACAAAATAGCCCCCTACCCTGAAGGAGATCACATGGAAGGAAGGGGGGAATTGGAAATATCTTGTATTTAAATAAGTAAATATGAAAGATAGACAATATAGATACAAAAAGCTTTAGTAAATGGGAGAATCAGAAAAAGTTCTTTGTAAGAGGAGCTATGAAGTGAGGAGCTCCAAAATATGAAAGTGAGGAAGGGGAAGATTACAGGCATGTTGGATAGCTTGTGCAAAGCAATGGAGGGAAGTGAGAGATTGACTGTTGTGTGTAGGGAACACCAAGGAAGTTCATTTGGAACACAGACCATGTGAGAGAGAATAATGTATAATCAGCCTGAAAACTGAAAGACTACATCAGACTGAAGAGCTATATTGGAAAGCACTTCAGATGCTAAACAAAGAAATTCGACTTTTATTTAAAAGGCAGTAGGGAGCCCCTGAAGCTTTTGTGGGGAGTCCATGTTCATACCTGAAATTTAGAAATCTCTTTTCAGCAGCTGTGTGGAGAATAGATAGGAAAGTAGAGAGACTGGATGCAGAGATGAATTATGAGGCTGCTCCAATAATTTGGGCAAGAAATGATAAGGGCCTGCATGAGGGTAGTCACCATTGACAGAGATAAGAAAGAACATGACTGGGAGAGCTCTTCTGGAAGCAGAGTCAGTGAGTATTGACAAATTATCTGGTAAAGGGGGGCAAGTGAGACTAAACTTAGGATAATATCAATGTGCTTGGTAGATTCTCCCCACCAGTTAGGTCTTTCCCTATTTCCAGGGCACTGCTGGTGTGATTATTTAGAGAGAGACAAGAATATTTTATGAAGTTTCCATTGCAACTTGTACCAACAGCAGGAATCACCAATTACCTGTTGGCAGTGGCTACAGAGAAGAGTCTCTGTCCATAGGAGAAACTAAATTACCTCTTTAGGACATGTCCTAAATTTTCAACGGTGGAAGAAGTAACATGCTTCACTGATGTATATAATAGGAAAAAGGACACATTTTTACCATCAGTTAGTAGATGTTTGCTATTACGCTGGAGGAAATTTGCATTAGGTCCACACAGGCCACCGGGGAAACATGCCCTGTCACATGCAAACACCAAAGAATCCCTCCCTTGGAAAAGCAACAGGGTCCATCAGTTTAATGAGACCTGTGAACCATTTTTGCTGATATTTCACTCAATAAAACCCTTCATTTCTCTTTATCTAATCTGTCCACAGGCAATGACTCTGCATCAAGGGTTCCAACTCTTTTTAAATTTTGTTTTAATTAACTGTGTATTATTGCAAAGCAGTGTGTTCCACTCTGCTTTTGATTGGGAGAAAAAAAAAAAGCCCCAGTCTTCTCTCCTTATCTGCCTCCTTTTACTCTGGGAGACCTACATAAGGAGAAGGAAACTAGACTAAGAATCTGAGGTCCTAAACCAGGATCTGTTACCATAATTTGCTATACTTCCTTTGTGTTCTCACATTTTTTTTTCCTGCCTCTGAAATAGCTTAGAGACACACCTGCTTTCCAAAGGCAGTCACAGTCTCCAATCAGACTTTGGAATTTCCCTAATTCAACAATTTAGAACAAAGTCCCTTTGGGCATTAGAAAACTTCTTTTCCTGTTGGTCCTTCCCCTAGTGTGTGTACATGTGTGTGGTGTGTAAATTAGCAGTTCAAGAAGATAAGGAAGCAGAAATGAGTGAACAGCTTGATTGTTTCACTGAAGAACTGAGAATATTTTTCACAGTTTAATTTTGCCCTAGACCATGTTCTCACTAATGTGGATGTAAATGGCATGCTGCTTTTAATGAGAATGGGATAAAATTTAAGAATTGAAAGGGATCTTAGAGATCATCTCATTTTACAAAAGAAAGAATTGAGACCAAAAGAATATAAGGGACTTGCTTAATACTATAGATCTAGTCCATGGAAAAGCTAGTACTGGAATGGAACTCAAGTCTTATCATTCTCAGGCCAATGCTTTTTCCATTCTACCGCTCTGCCTCCAGATTTCTTTCTTTCTTTTTTTTTTTTTTTTCTCTCCAAAATATAGACTCTTTGCTTGTTGACTATAAATAAAAGGTGTCTTACACGGCAAGCTAGTCCAGAGCATTGCAGGGAGAATTTGCTCAGAATGTCACGTTTGCCCGGCAGAAAGCACGAAAACCTAATTAGTGTCACATAGAGATGAAAGCGCAGCAATCAAGCCTGCGATCTCTCAACAATTAATCATCCACCTACGATGGGTCACTGGTCTCATTTTTCAATTTCTTTTTCTAATATCCCTTACAGAGCTGAAGTGGTTTGTAGAGAAAACAAAATGCTGGAGTTAGAGAAAAATCTTTGCTAAATACAACTGCCTGGACTCTAGAAGATAAACATTTTTCTATCTTACCCAAGAAGTCATAAAGTATATTAGCCCAGAGGATGCTTACACAAACTTAGGCAAACAAGATCCCGTAAGGTTTTTGACCAAAGAGTTATAAGAATGCTCTTTCAAGGTAACTGCTATTTCAATAACTGCTAGTTATTCACTCAAGAAAGACATATCAATTTTTTTGAATTTTAATGTTGGAGAAGGTCATGAATATATTACTCTTGCAAGGCCATAGAAAATATGAGTCATCAACCTGTTTGATGTAGTTATTGTGGTGAGGACCACTAGTAATAGTAGCAATTAAAACAGGAAGTGGTAGCCCTGAAATTGCTCTGGACGAAGATTGAGAAGTCTGCCAGTGGATAGCCACAACTTCTTATGAGGGGAAAAGGAGAGTGCTTGACCCTATTTTAACACTAAACTATCCCCCCAAACACTCCATGATGTCATATGGTATGTCATCAGTTGTTGGAAGCTCCCAGATATCACAATTGTCTTTAATTTTAGTGCCTTCCATCTGAGGTAATCTCTAATTTACTCTCTATATTTGTTTGCATGTTGCTCCTTCTAGTAGTCCCTTCTAGAGCTCCTAGAGAGTGCAGAATTTTTTTGTCATTTTTTGCATCACTAGTTTTTAACATGCCATATGGAACAAAGTAGGTGTTTAATAAATATTTGTTGATTTGACTTGACAACTCCAGAAATGGTTGTTGTTGCTTTTATTGTTTGTCCTTTGTTCTTTAAGAAGACTATTGCAAAAGGGAAGTGATGTCATGACATACAAATAAATTGGATTTAAGAGAGGGAGGATTGTGCAAGATCACCTGCCTCACTTTCTTCTCTGGGTCATTGGGGTCCAGTGGCAAGGTATACATCAGAACAACTAGATTTGGTCCTGTATGCATTGGAAGACCCTGGCCTTTTTAAGCTAAGATTTTTAAGTATAGATGGTTATTAGAAGACAAAAGAAAATCATAGCTAAGTGCAAGCTTGGCTAATAGATCTTTCACAGACTAGCAAATAAAGGAGTGTGGTGGTATTGTTTTTTTTATCATGCATCCAAAGGTAACTTTCAAGAATGGGCAACAAGAATAGGTAATGAGATATGGTATTAAAAAAAAAAAAAAAGAAAATCAGGTTGTTTGGCCAAATATAATTTATCAAATTTGGTTCAAAATGACCAAGAACTTGTGGTATGATAAAGAATGTTTCTACCTTTAGAGATAGAAGATCTAGGATTGAATCCCATTTTTTTAATACCTGTGTTACCCCTGAAAAATCATCTAATCTCTTTGTGCTTTAATTTCCCCATCTACAAAATGAAGAGATTGAACTATATAACACCTAAAATCCCTAAAAAGTGTAAGTTTATGATATTTTAACTTTTGACTGATTCTAAAATCAAATCTTCATTCAAAGGATATGGCTGAAGGGACTCTGGAGGCAGTTTCCAAAGGGGAATTTCAACAGTTTTGACAAATCATACCCTCACTGAAATTAATGTGAAGCTTTCTAATATGGCAGTATTAAAAAATACATGGTCAGTTAAGTTTTGCTTTTTTAAATAGTCTCATAACTTTGTTTTCTCATAACTTCATACCTGAAAAATTACAAGAAGATATCAGATAAGAAGAGCTACTCCTAGAGGAGGGGACAGTTTCTGGGAATCTGGAAGGATCAAAGGAGGACATTGGACTGGGGTCAGAAAGTCTAGGGAATAAGAGTTCTAAATTGAGCAGGATTGGAGTTGACAAAATAAATAAATAAATTTGTCAGTATTTTACCCTATGCTAAATAGACCACACATAATTATAGAATTTAAAGTCATTGTTATGCTTGTTTTTATTTTTGAGATGATAAGAGGATAGGGCTAGAATAGATAGCTGTATTAGTTAGTAATGAAGAAGGGTGCTAAATTATAATTTTTCAACTATTTAGAAACATTAATTTAGTCACTGGAAATTTAAATATGAGATTCTTATTCATTGACATGAGTAGACATAACTACTGGAGGGTCTTAATCATAACATTCTTAGTATAAATAAAGTAGAAAGTTGGAAATTATAGTTAAATGGAAAATTGTCTCACAGCTCTTTGGAGAGGCAAATAGAGGAGCAGGTTTTATCATAAATCCAAAGACAACAAGAAATATCATTTCACAGGACACTTGGCCATCTTGTAGTTCAGTGCTCTTGAAAAGTATTTGCAACAAGACTACTTTGAAGATAATTGCAGCTTCTGTGCCAGCATCTGTTGCATAGGATCAGAAAGCAGAAAAATTCTATGAAGATTCTTCAAATTAAATTAGTATATACTTGAGAACTCCACAACTTATATGCAATGTTGGGCATAGGGGAAACTATAAAAAAAATTAGAGCAGATGATTCTGAAGTAAGAAATAAAAGACAATATAAGATTTTGTGTTACATATAAATATTATAGCTATATATGTGTGTATGCATATACATCATATGCAAAAACATAGCAATGACTTTTCTTACAGTTTATCAGAAAGGACATAACTGATTGCCTATGTGGAAAAAATTTCTGAATCATCTATCTGTATGCAGTCAGTCTACTGACTTTTTAGGATAAATATTAAAATCAATACTAAATTATAAGAATATAAGTGAGAAGATATGGTCTATAATTGTGACAATTCTAATATGATCTAGGCAAACTACTTGTTGATTCAAAAAAATGAGAGATTGGCATAAGAACAAATGTTGACACAAATTATCACCATTTCTTAAGAAGTTTTAAGCTAGTGTATATAAAAAATAACTGAGAATGGCATTATCCAGGAAAAAAATTTAACCCCAGTAGCCAAATGAAGTAACATGAAGTAAGGACAGACAATAAAGGCATCTGTAAAAGTTTACAGAAGAGAGGATAGGATTGTGAGTATTATCACTTTATAAGTCATTGAGAAGCAGTGGAGAGATTAAGTTTAGATAAAACTTTTCAAGGAACACAGTGAAGCCATATTACTCTGAGATTATTTGGGGATGACTCTGGAAAGAGGACAATAAATAGCAGAAGTTAAAAAGATCTGTAAAAATTTCCATAGCATAATAATTTCTTCATAAATGACAGTTGAATAGTCACATCTGGACTCTGATATCATAGTTCTCAAATTGATACATGATGGATTAGAATAACTTGAAATGTAATGGAAATTTATTGTGCTGTAAGAGGTTATTGGAAAGACTTATTTACATGAACTGATGCAAATTGAAATGAACAGAACCAGGAGAACACTGTACACAGTAACAGCTACACTGTGTGATGATCTTAACTATTTTCAGCAATACAGTTCTGAAGGATTCATGATAAAAATGCTATCCACATCCAGAAAAAGAACTTATGGATTTTTAAGGCAATTGAAACATACTATTTTTACTTTCTTTAGTGTGTGTGTGTGTGTGTGTGTGTGTGTTTGTATGGATGTGTGTCTTCTTTTGGTCTGTTTCTTTTTTCATTACATAACTAATATGGAATTATGTTTTAAATGACCCAACATACATAACCTATATTGAATTGCTTACCATTTTAGGATGGGTGAAAGGAAGACAAATTTGGGAACCAGTATTTTACAAAAATCAATGTTAAAAATTGTCTTTACATATAATTAGAAAATTATTAAAAAAGAAATATCTTTTAAAAACAGATGGAAACAACAGAGAAAGTTTGAGGATACTGTAGTTGATGCTATATGACAGGGCATTGTAAGTGACAAAATATTGAAAGTATTAAAGAATTCATATTCCAGTTTTCCAATGTACAGAAAATATTTTTGAGAATAATCTGCAACCATCCTGAGAGTTTCTGGTAAGGGTTTTAGAAAGAAAAAGGAAGACTTTCATAAGCCATATTTTAAATTATATAATATACAACTGATAGGTGTGAAAAATATATAAATACACTGTGCTTGTTGTTTGACTACAAACAAGCATTTGATTTGGTAGGGCAAAATAAAACCAGAAAAACAAGCATATCTCCAATGCATATATCAAAATCATGCAAGATTCTTTGAAAGCTACAACTTCAGAGATAAATTTATTTGATGATTATTAATATCAAGTGAGTCATAAAAGAAAAGACATATGCTACTTAAAGATATTTAGCAATACTGTAAAACATTTCTAGTTTAAAGTCCAAATTGAAGAACCATTTCTTATTGATAAGTAAAGTCCACAGACAAATGTTGTTTATTGTGCTAATGGCTTCAGGTTTTGGAACATTGAAAAATTGTTTAAATGAGATCCATAACCACTCTTAGTTTAACTATATAGTCTAACTATAGACATAGGAAAATCAAATGGGTGAAGAATACTTATTGTCCAGACACTGATATGTAGTTGGATAAATAGTGCATCTATATGTGTATATATGTATACATACATGTGTGTGTATGTGTGTGTATACCTTAGCACAGGTTAGTTTTTTTTGTAAAAATGCCATGCATAGTTATATATCTATATCTATCTATCTATCTATCCATCTGTCTATCTATCTATGTGCATGTGTGTGCGTCCATTTAGTAATCATCAGAGCATGATCATTTTTTTTTATTTTTTGCTCTTCTAAAGTTCTATTCAGGTCCTTAACTTCTTTCTTGTTTACTTTTTTTGTTAGATTTGTCTAGGTCTAAGAGACGTATATTAAAGTTTCAAATTATTATAAGGTGTTTGTTTTTTTTTTTTCTGTCTCTTCCTGTCATTACATTAACTTTTTATTTAAATACACTTGCCATTCAATGTATAACATTGGTATTTCATCATCTATGGTACATTTGAACATACCTTAGTTTCCCTAGTAATGTCTTTTAATTCTATTTAACTTTACTATGGATAGTTAATTAGTACAGTGGATAGAGTACTGGACCTAAAATTAGGTAGATTTATTTTCCTGAATTCATATCTAGACTCAGACACCTACTAGCTATGTGACCCTGAGCAAGTCATTTAGCCCTGTTTCCCTCAATTTCCTCATCTGTAAATAAGCTAAAGAAGGAAATGACAAACGACTCTAGCATCTAGCACATTTAGCATTCTAGCCAAGAAAACCCTATATTGAGTCACAAAGAGTTAGAAATAACTGAATGACTAAACAACAAACCTTATAGTTGCCTTGCCTAAGATTCTGATTGCTACTCCTTTCTTTTTAAAATTTTTCATTCAACTAAAAATAATAAAGTCTACTCTATCTCCTCATTTTCACTTTGTGTGAATTTGAAAGGATCCATTTTTAAAGATAAATAAATATAAACATCAAATTATTGGATCCTGCTTTCTCATTCATTCTATTATCCTCTTCTGTTTTATGGATGAGTTTATTACACTCACATTCAAGATCATGATTATTATTTATATTTTTCTTCCATTATATTTATACTCTTTGTTTGCTTTTCCTTCTTTCCTCTGCCAGTCTCTGTACAAAAGAAGAAGAGACTTGAAAGAAAAAGTAATGTGGGTAATACAAGTAATCTATAACTGAAGAAATTTGCTTCCACTCCTTTCTTTCCCATACCTAAACTCTGATCACTGCTTATGTTTTCTTTTCTCTGAATTATCCCCTTTATGAATTATCCTCCAAAGTTTAAGTTTGTCTTTCTTGTGTCTATTCCCTCTTTTAACTCTATCTTCCCTTTTCTTTTCCCTATCCTTACTTGTTTCTTTATTGGATTAATGAATTACTACACTAAATTCATTGTGTATGTAAGTCTGAATGGGTATTCAATTCTCTTTTGTCCTATTCTGGTAAGAATGATAACCACTCTCCTCATCATTTCCTAATACAAACTTAATAAATGTTTTATGTATGCACACACATACACACACATATATATCTGTATGTATCTATCTAATCTATCTTGAATATTAATATAGTAATCTTTTCCCAATTAGGAGGTATAATAAGTCAGGTCCCTTTCTTCTTCTTCTTCTTCTTCTTTTTTAATGTATTCCTTTTTTCCTTCTCTTTATTCTTACCTGTATTAAGATCAACAAAACAGAACCACCTGAGACCCATAATATTTCTTTTGTCTTATAATATTTTTATTGTCATTTGGTCTATAATATTTCTTTATAGGATTTGAAAAATGCAGTATTAACCAACCTCAGTTGAGTTATTATGTCAAGGCCAGATGTTATTTTCTCCCAAACTCTTGAATGAGGTGATCAAGGCTTGTTTGTCCCTGATCTTAACTTTCTGGACTTTTACTTTTGACTTCCACATCCTGTAAAGTGTCTGGGCTAAGAATATTGGCAGCCTTTAGGGTCTTTTCCTTGTCTTCCTTACAGAGCTCTGTGGTTGGCTTTTCCAAGATGCAGGCTTCCTTCAACATTTTGGGGGACTTTATCTGGTTCTGTTATTACTCAGGTTTCCTTCCTCCCCACAGTTTCCCTGGTTTTGTTGCCACTTTAGGTTTCTAAGCTCTTTATTTGATCTCATGTTGACATTCCTAGAGGGATGCCTCTTTCATCACTCATAGCTTCTGGCTGTATTTTTGGATAATTCTAGGCTGTATGAAGGAATTTACTGATGGTTCTTTTGAGATTTATTAATATTATTTGATCTGGTACCCTTTAAAGATTATTTTTAGAGTATATGTAAGAGAGCTAGGCTCCTCTATAATTTGTCATGCCATCATCATAACTGGAATCTCTATCTTTGATAGATGTTTGAGATGAGCAATAATTTAGGATAAGAACTAAATAGATAGAGGAAAACAGGCAAGATTGCCTCTGGAAAAGTATATTGTATTTTTAATGAATTCCATCTTTTCCCTGAAACAAAAACCCACCTTTTCAACATCAACATTCTTCTAATAATGCTATATGGCTAGAAATTATAGAAGACCAGATTTATAATTGTGGAAATGAAAGTCATATGTTGGGTGTGGGTACACTGTAATATATTACCGAAGAAGAATTATGGAAAATAAATGGTGTAAACAATGTCATCAGAGATATGTATTAATCAGAAAAGGGGAGGGATGATCATTCAACAAAAACAAAGACTAATGAGTGTAGCCTATGGACTTCACTTGTATCTATTCAATGTTAGGAAATATAAAAGAAGCAACAATAAAACATTTATTAAATACTTCATGTATGCCAGTCATTGTGCTAAGCATTGGGGATGCAAAAAAAATATTCTGACTGGACCATCTATGAAAAATCTATGAGCAGATACAGACAAGAGCTGCCCAGAATGGGAAAGTGTGGCTGATTTGTGAGTTGCCCCAATGATGAAGTATCTACATTGAAGAAACCAGGCATTCTTTAAAAGTACTGAGAAAGTCTCACACCTTGCTGGTTACAATGAATTATAACAATGTATGCAACACACAACAGAAGTCTATCATCTCCTTAGTATCATGTTCAACACCTACTCCCCACTTTCCTACTTAGAGCACATCTGGGTTTTCTTTGATTACTGGTAACAGTGTATCCAATGTGCTACTTCTCCATGTAAGTCATTTCCTTTTATCAATTTTCAATCAGTTCCAGGAAAATGGCTGCACTTAAAATGTTCCATGTAAATTTCCACTGCTTTTTGAAAGCACCATCTCCAGATGGTCTTCACCAAGGGAGAACAAAGCTAAAAGAAATGCAGGAGTTTTATTAGATTCTATAAAGATGGTGGCTGAAGGATACAAAGAGAAGCCTGGTCTGATACAAATGAATAGGTAGGATTTGAGCAGATTATGGAAGACCATGGTATCCAAGCAGAAGTATTTGCACTGATGTAATTGATAATAATAAGGAACCACTGTAGTTTCTTGAGTGGAAGAAGGTTTTACTTTAGTTCTTGATCACTTTTTATTGATTACACATATTGACATATAAAAAATTTTCAGAGTCAGTGTGACATGGCAGAAGAAACACTGAATTAGCAACCAGAAGACCTGGATGCTAGTCTGTTATTAACCAGTTGTGCGACATTGGGCAAGTAACTTCAACTCTCTAAACTCCAGTTCTCTCATCTGAAAAAGAGAAAAGTTGGACAAGATGAGAGAGGATGAAATGAGTTTACTACTTAGATTCTTCCTAGCTCTAAATTTGATTAATCTCTGTTTTGACTAGCTCTATAATTTGGTGTATAATTTGCCTAGGATTGAGAAATTTACTCTACCAATGAAGGTGAACACCATATGTGCAATTTAGAATCTTAGAGAACTACTTGAGGCACTGCAAGATTTAATGATAAGCCCAAAGTCACATTGCCAATGTTTCTTAAGGGAGTCTTGCTCTCAGATTTTCTGGATTTGCAAGGCCAGGTTTTTGTCCACAATACCATATTGCTTCTCATAGATGATGAAGAAGATCAAAGTGAATTTTTCTTTGATTAAAAAGACTATATTTTCCTGATTATAGGATCAATTCTAATCTTAACGTTTTTTGTTTTTTTTTTGTTAACCTCTTAAATTATAGTTAAGAGCTCAAAGGCAGGAGAGGTTTGATCTTAAACTTCAGAGTTTTTTACTCCTTAATGTAAAGTAGAGGTATCAAATATCCTACCTGTGGGTCCATGCAGCTCACAACACTTCCTGACAGAGATTAAATAGCAACTGAGAAATATCTGACAGAAAAAATAAAAATATGATAAAATATAGATAATGTTAACATGTAATTTTCTAAGACAATATACGGCCTCAGGGATGCTTATGTATGGTTTAGTGCATATTTATTTGAGTTTGATATCACTGATATAAAGGATCCCTCAGTTCTGAGAGATGCTAATATAGATCATGACAGAAGAAATCATTTAGAAGACTTTTTAAAGTCCCTTCTTGTCCTACAGCTTCTGGTGGAGTTTTTTGAGTGGCTGGTTAAGGAATGAACAAATACAGAAAATACAAGGAATGTCAAAGTTGAATGAACAAAGAGGAATGTGTGTTCCAGTCTTGTATTCTATCACTGAAATGAGAGATCCAGTATTTGTCCTGTACGTGCTCAATTTATCTGAATTTTATTAATGTAAAAATTGAAATTATTACCATTTTTTAAAAATCCAGCTCAGGCCAAAAATAAAATTAGCTTTAAAAAATCCACCTTCATTTCCAATTATTAGATGAATGTGGAAAATATTCATAAATATAAAGGACCTTGAAATTGTAATCTACCAATTGCCATGATAATGAATTAGCTTTTTTTTTTAAACCATAAAATTTTTCATTATAGTCCTTGTGCTGACATTTCCCAAGCATTACTTTTCTCTATTTCTTTGACTTTTTTCTGTCTTTCTTTCTTTCTTTCTTTTTTTTTTTTTTTTTTGATTGAAACTTTAATACTGTCTGGGAGACATCACTGAGAAATTGTCTTTCCCTGGCAGATCAGATATTGATTCAATGGGGAAAAAATTATTGATCTATGAACATAGGAATCAAAGCTGACAAAGAACTTAGAGATCATCTGCTCAACCTTTTCATTTTGCAGATGAAAAGACTGAGGTTTAATGAGATTAGATAATTTGTCCAAGGTTATAAACATATAAAAAAGTAGAGTTAAGATTCAAACTTAGTTCTTCTGATGCAAAATCCCACAAACGGACCTCAGGGCCATCTAATCCAACCCTTACCAGAAAAAGAATACTCTTAAGAACAACTCCCATAAAGTCATCCTGCTTTCACTTGACAGTGTCTGTCTAGACACTTTCCTTGCCTTCAAGGGTGATTTATTACTTTTTTTTTTTTTTTTTGCCTAACTCTAATAATTAGGACATTTTTTTTTTCTTAAGTCAAATGGGAATTTACCTTCTCTACATTGCTTCTATTTCTGCCCTACAGGGCCAATCAGAATAAGTCTAAACTCTCTTCCCTAGGATAATCCTTTACATATCTGAAGATAGTTATGTCATCCAGGAATGTTCTTTTCTCTAAGTCAAAGACTCCAAAGCTCCTTCAGCTGATCCTCTTATGGAATATGGTTAAGACCTATCACCTTCACAATTATTCTTCTTTGGATAGTGTTCAACTTATTGGAAACATTCCTCAAAAGTAGTTCCAATAACTGAACACAATATTTCTTAGATAGGATAGAAATAGGCCAGGATAGACAAGAGTGGAATCATTGCCTCCTTTTTTCTAGAAGCAATACCTCTCATGGATGAGGGAGAGGAAGGGAAAGAAAAAATTATGCATATATATATATATATATATATATATATATATATATATATATATATAATATGTGCTAGGAACTATGCTAAGCAAAATTACAAATATTACCTCATTTGATCTTCATGACAAGACAAGGCAGGTTCTACGATTATTTCAATTTTATAGTTGAGGAAATTAAGGCAAATAAAAATTAAGTAACTTCCTTAGGGATATACAGCTAGTGAGTGTCTGAGGCCCAGATTTGAACTTCAGACCTGCTGCTTTCTGTAGTGGGACGTTAAGTGCCTCTTAGTATGGTCTAAGGTTAAATTAACTTTATAGGCATACCATCTGGCTCATATTGTTTTAGTAGTCTACTAAAACTCTTAGATCATTTTCAGAAAACTTTTATTTAATAATATGATATTGTGAAGTACAAACACAAATAAGTATTAAAAATGTATAAAATATGTAAAAATCTTGTGTATGCATATGTATATATATAATATATAGATGAATGTATATAAGTGTGTATGTGTGTATATACACACACATACATATACATATTTCCAAGTTCAGTGTTCTTCTTATGAGGAGGTCTGGATCTTATATAGCTATGTCCTGATTAGTACCAACAAGGAATGTCATAAAGTCATTGCAAAGTTTCAAATTAGTAATATTCAAGTTATAATAATGAAAAATATGGCATATGGTTCTATCCCTATGGAAATATGCAAGGTGAATTTGAATAATATGGTCACATCATGAGATTCATTATTCTCACTAATTAGTACCTAACTCTATGTCACAAAGACATAATATCCTCACAAGAATTTCTTGGGAAATTTCACTACCATCTCCACTAGGTTGAAGGAGGGCTTTCTCTTATAAAAATGTTAGCCTCAAAGCTCTAAGATGTTCATTTTATCTTAGATTCCTTCTGAAGACATAGGAAATCTAGAACAATTGAAACAAAGAAAACTCTTCATCATATCTAGGTATTGTACTGATGGTTTATTGATTGAGCAGCCAGCAGCTCCACTTTGCTTTGCTTTGCCATTGCCACCCTCTAGCCTACATTAGCACTGACAAATCAATTAAAATCTCTTTTGCTCATCTTTAGAGGAAATGGATTCCCCTCATTGGCATTCATGTGAAGGCTGGATGACCACAGGTTGGGTATGTTATAGGGATTCTTTTTCAGGCATTGGTTGGGACCTCAACTGAACCCTCCCTTCCAATTCAGACATTTTGTGAGGGACTTAGTGAAAAGAGTAAAGAGTTAAGAATGACTCCAAATTGCAAACTTGAGCAACTAGAAGGATTTTGATTGCTTTTGGAAGAAATTAGGTGGTTAGGGGATAGAAATATAGGAAAAATACTCTAAATTATGGTTACTATAGCTTTTAACTGGGTTAACTAGTTTTAGTATCCCATTATATGGATTTGGTACTTTTGAAAAGTTAACAGGTTTCTACATAGTTCTTAATAAAAATGTTTTTAATTCTGATGGGTTTGCTGTAGGGCAGAGGGATCAAACACCTCATTGCTGAATGAGGCCAGAACCCAGTTAAAATTTAAGTTTTTGACAGTTTTATATATATATATATATGTATATATGTTATATATATATATATATAATGTATCCTTTGTCATATGAGAATCACTATCCTCAAGGGGATGTTTTAAGCAAATGTGAGTACAGTGGTATTTTTCATGTTTACTGTGCTAATACTTTTAATTGTCTGCTGAGACAAAATTCCATGGATGTAATAAATGAGCAATCTTGTACATCTCAGATATCTTTTCCCTGCTGGGGACACATGGCATCCTAGACAAGTGTGTGTTTGAGATGGAATTGCTTCTTCTTTATGTCTATTTTCTTTTGGTACATAAAGTGGAGAAGTTGTGGTGGAAGTGGTGGGGAGTGAGAAAGAAGGAGAAACAGAAAGAGAAGGAGACAGAAAGACAGAGAGAGAGAGAGAGAGAGAGAGAGAGAGAGAGAGAGAGAGAGAGA
>JAJPUD010001799.1:121944-152958 GCA_023553655.1 Myrmecobius fasciatus | reverse complement strand
AGAGAGAGAGAGAGAGAGAGAGAGAGAGAGAGAGAGAGAGAGAGAGAGAGACAGCAGAGAGAGAGAGAGAGAGACAGCAGAGAGAGAGAGAGACAGCAGAGAGAGAAAGAGACAAAGACAGAAGCAAAGAGACAGAGAAAGGGAGAGAGAGAGACAGAGAAAGGGAGAGAGAGAGACAGAGATGGAGAGAGGAAGAGAGAGAGCATAGGAAAGAAAGAATATGCTTGGTTTTGACTGAGTTGTACTGAGCAGGGGTAAAATATAAAATAGTTAATGAGCAGCTCCATTGCAAATGTTCTGTAAAGCCTAAATACCAGTCTCTAACTTATTGTAATCATTCTAGGATTCTTTATTGTTTTCATTCCCTTTTCTTCACGGGAATAAAACTGTATCTTCCTTATTCAATCCATGTTTTTACTCTGGGTTTCTTATTACTTTCTCCTTCTTCAAACAAGAGCCAAGAATAAAATTGTTCTTCAGGAATTGGTGGAGAAGGAATTGAAGCATAGGAAGACATTCTTATATTGATGAAGGAGGCAACCATAGGACAATGGACTTAAGGAGCACTTTAAGGAATTGGTTAAGATTTCCAACCCTGTGACCCCAACTTAGTGGTACTATGTGAGCTATTGTAACAAACAATTCTTCCCAAGTTTGTCTGAAATTGTCCTGTCTTTTTTTTTTGCACAGTAATATTCCATTACATTAATATACTGCAATGTTTAGCTATTACACAATCAATTGATACACACTTTCAGTTCTTTGCTACTACTGAAAGTACTACTATAAATAGTTTTGTATATATGAAAAGTATATATATTGAGGTAGCTAGGTGGCTCAGTGAATATAGTGCCGAACTAAGAGTCGAAAAGACCTGAGTTCAAATCTAGTCTCAGACACTAACTTTGTGACATGAGGCAAGTCACTTACTTAATCTCTGTTTGCCTTAATCCATTGGAAAAGGAAAAGGCAAACCACTTCAGTATCTTGGAGTCATAAAGAGTCAGATATGACTGACTAGCAATTTCTTGAACTTTCTCATTGTCTTTGATCTTGTTGGAGGTGTACCTTCTGTATATTTCTAGCGTTAGTGATTTTTGTAGTATATCTCCAAATTATTTTCCAGAATGACTAGAGTAATTCATATCCTTACTAACAATGCATTAGTATGCCTGTCTTCTCACAGTCCCTCCACCATTTATAATTTTTGTCTTTTGTCATTTTTATTAGTCTGAAGAATATGAAGCAAGATTTCTGAGCTACTTTAATTGCATTGAAATGTCAATATACTTCGAGAAAGCTTTGTTAGGGTGCCAAAGGAGAAGTGTCGTGATAAGTTCAATAAACAACCCTTCAAAATCTGTGAGAAGATGCCTATGAAAACTTGTCTTAGAGGATTTAGAAAGGCACTATGACTAGTTCCCTCTGGACAGGGATTTCTTAATCCTACTCCTGTGAAGTCTGAGCCAGCAGTGACTGAATAGGCCTAAATAGCTCATCCTCAGTGGGACAGGGCCAATGGCTAAAGGACTTCATCAGCCTCACTCATTGTAAATAAAATAATTTCTCTTCTTATTGTGGGTCAAATCCTCTTTTGACAAATTCTTTTGATGATAGCAGCATGGTCTAGCCTTGGCTATCTAATCAAGCACTTGGAATCACAAGGTTTTTGACTTAGTTATACTATTTACTAATTATGTGATCTTGGACAAGTAATTTTACCTCCTTGCTATCCTGGAAAAAAAATGGAGGTTTCAATATTATCCCATGAAAAGTGAAGCCTAGTGAAAGACTCTGAAGTCAAAAGACCAAGGGTCATATCTAGTCTCTAATGAATCTTAATTCTGTGACTTTGGTCAAAACATTTCATATCCTAAGTCTTGATTTCTAATCTGTAAATTGAGAAAGGTGGACTGGCTGGTTTTTGAGACCATTTTTTTTTAGCTCTAAATCTATGATTCCAAGATCCATTTCAGCTTGAATTTTCTGAAATAAAAAAAGTCTTTGTTTTTGAAAGGTTTTTTTTAATCTGTAGTCATTGATTCACTTATTTCAAGCAATTTTGATAACCCTGTGAAGTAGCTCACAGAGTTATTGTGAGGAAGGCAGTTAAAGAAAATTGTAAAGTGGTGTATAAAATGTGAGCTATTATTGATATAAGATTCCAGCTCAGAAAGACAGTTCCTTGTAGCATGTTGTAATGGGATCTGACTGCTGCATGGGTATTTGTCTGTGCTGGCATGTCACATGGATGAATGAAACTAATGTTGACAAATAACGAATGTGATTAGGTGTGGTAGAGAAACCCATTCCCAATTTGTGGCTTAATGTAGTTTCATCTTCTTGCCAAGGATAGCTTCTGGCTTGATTTTGTTCATCTGGATGCTTTTCTCTGAGAAAAAGGGTGTTCCCTGAATATGAACTCTCTTATACCCAAAAACCAATTCTGTCAAATCTTTAGAAAACATCAGCATGGAAGAATTAAGGATTGCTTTTGTCAGTTCCCAGGAAAGGGGAACACAATCTACCAGAGTTTTCTCTGTGGTTTTGCCTGTGTCTGGTCAGAGGACAAAAGTGTGAAGTGACTATATGATTCTGGAGACCTTCTACTACCCTTACAAGCTCTCCTTTTTTTTTTTTTTTTTTTTTTTTTTTTAGCATTTTCTTTGACATTTTGCTATTGTCTCTATAAACTTATACACCTTGTACCAAAAGACTATAGATTGAGATCTGGAATGGACCATAAAGGTAATCTAGTACACACTCCTCCATTTTATAGGAGGAAACTGAGGTCCAGAAGTAAATGACTGGCTCATAGTCATGCTGATAATAAGTGGTAGAGCTGATTTTGGGTCCAAGTCCCAAGACCCAAAATCTATTCCTCTTTTCACTATATCACACAATTAAAAGTTATAAAATCTGAAGTATTTATCCCAGGATATATGGAATATATGAAACAATAATCATGTCCCTATTACTATAGTTAGGAAAAAAAATAGGGGCCTTTATCCATCTTCATAATGATAAATCTGCATTGCATCCAGGGCCATTTCCAGTCATTCTGATCTACATATATTTGGTCATTGGACCCAGAGGATTCTGGAGGGGAAAGTGAGGCAGGTAACTTTGCCCAGCCCTCCTGTACTTAAATATAATTCTCTTTAATGTCATGGCATCACCTCATTGATGTCATGGTCCTCTACAGAAATGAAGGACAAACTACAACAATAATGATGAATCTAAATGGTTTGTTATTCTCATTCTTAGACCTATCTTAAGTAACATCTCCATATCCAAATGCTTTCTAATGCATTTCAAGCATCTCATTACAATTTACTTGTTCTGTATCTAGTTCTCTTATTGTCTTTCCAAATTTTTCTTTAATTGTGTCTGACTCTTCATGACCCCCATTTGGGGTTTTCTTGGCAAAGAGAGAGGAATGGTTTTCCATTTCCTTTTCAATCTCATTTTAAAGATGAGAAAATCGAGGCAAACAGTGTTAAGTGACTTGGCCAGGTCACAAAGCTAGCAAGTGTCTTAGGCTGGATCTGAACTCATGAAGCTAAGTCTTCCTGATTCTAATTCCAGTGCTATATCTACTGTACTACCTAGATGCCATCTTCCCAGTACTGGCTAAGCATTATGTCATGAATAAATTCAAGACATAGTGTAATGCTCAGGGAGAAACTGAGGCAGTATCACACAGTGGAAATTAGGTAATGCTTTACTGATGTTAATTGAGAGTTCAGAATCCATAGCTATGGATCAGGACTGGTGGGATTCATGTCTCAAAGCACAAAGTCCAGGCCAGAGACTTTAGGCTGACAGCATGTTAGCCGACTGAGTACAAAGTACTCAGCACTTCATCAAGGGACTTCAAACTTCAAACATTATATAGGGTTCCTATATCTCAGGGAGACAAAGAACTCATGGGAACAGCTGAGCACATCTGGTGTCCAAGGAAACCATAAATTCAGTTCTGACAGGTAGGGAGTAAGGAGCCTTGAGACAGAACTGGGCAAAGAAAACTTGGGTCATGTAAGAGGTAGGTCGAGGCTGACCATCTGGAGGTTTCATGATTACTTTGGAATGTGAATCCAATTATTTCTGAAGGTCAGAAGTGGGGATTACTATTCTGAGACAGAGCAATTAAGGGAGACTGAAACAGCAATTAAGAGACTGATACTGCAACTGAGGGAAACTGAGACAGCAACTGAGGGAGACTGAGTAGTAACTGAGGGAAACTGAGACAAGCATAACATTAGCTTCAAACAATTTTAGCTGTTTTAATTTGTAGTCATTTATTCACTTATTTCAAGCAATTTTGATAACCCTATGAAGGGTAGAACATGCATAAAAACAAAGATGTTGATCATTAGAAAACTAAAAACAATACTTTCTATGGCCATCAAATGCTTCCTACCAACCAATGCTTTTTCTATCTCTTATTCCTGTGTCCTGCTTTGGCTCTTGACTAATTCCTTAGTTTCTCATTCTTGGATTACCCATTGCAAATACCTCTCTCACTTCTCCTTGCTTCCCTAAGCCAGTGAAGACAAACCCCATCAATTTCCTCAAATAGTGAAGCCTGACAGTGTAAGATAACTAAGGCTAATAATGTCTTAGTATTGTAGGATTTTAAAACTGTACAAGACCTTAGAAGTAATACAAAGACAAGGTGGTGTTAAAGAAAGAACATGGGATTAAAAAAACAACAATTGACATTTATATAGCACTTGAAAATTAGCAAAGCTTTTCATATATTATCTTGGCCAGGTGGCATAATGGAAGGAGTGCTAGATTTGAGAATCATAAAAGCCTGGGCTCAAACCCTCTTTGAGACAATTACTAGCTGTGGTATCCTAGGAAGCAAGTAGGTGGCTTAATAGATAGGACATCAAACCTGGAATTGGGAAAAGTTGAATTCAAATCTGATTTTGTGACCCTGAACAAGTGCTGTTGGCCTTAATCTGCTAGAGAAGGAAATGGCAAATCACTTCTGTATATCTGCCAAGAAAGTGCCATGAACAGTGTGATACTGGGTCACAAAGTTGAACAACAAGCTGTGTTACCCTGGGCAAAGTTTTCTGTGCCTCAGTTTCCTCAACAGGAAAATGAAGTTGAAAACCATGATCTCAAGATTACTTCCAGCTCTATATCTATGATCCTATCATTTCAATGGAGTTTCATAATTACTCTACGAAGTAGCTTTTATAGGAATTGTTATCCTTATTTTACAGATGAGAAAATATATCCAAAAAGATCAAGTAATTGTTCCATTGTCATATAGATAGTAAATAAAATTTGAACTTAGGTTTTCCTCCTTCTGAGTTTATCATTCTTTCTAATATACCCTCTTTACTACCTGTTCTTTTTGCCTTTATAACATCTCTCCCACATATCCCCTTCTCTCCTCATAGCACAGGCCTTTATTTTTCATATCTAAACTCTTGAACTATTGAATTGTCCTGCAAATTGGTCCCTTCTCTCTCCTTAAGATTATTTTTATTTTCCCCACTTATTGTAAAACAATTTTTTGGTTATATATGTACATTTTATATATTTCCATAAGAATCACGTTGGGAGAGAAAAATCAGAACAAAAAGGGAAAAGACAACAAGGAAAAAAGTGAAAAAAAAAAAGATGAAAATAGTATGTGTTGATCTATATTCAGTCTCCCTAGTTCTCTCTCTGGATGTGAATGGTGTTTTCCATCCAAAGTTTATTGGGATTTCCTTGGATCACTGAACTGCTGAGAAAAGCCAAGTAAATCATAGCCGATCATCCCACAATCCTGCTGTTTTTGTGTATAATGTTTTCCTGGTTCTGCTTTATTCACTCATAACCAGTTATGGAAATCTATCCATGTTTTTCTAAAATCAGCCTGCTCACTATTTTTTATAGAACAATAACATTTCATTACTTTCATTTATCATAACTTATTCAGCCATTCCACAATTGATGAACATCTACTCATTTTCCAAATTGGTACTCCTTTGTCAAATTTCTCTCTCACTCCGGTCCTTCCTTCCCCCAGATGTCAAACTGGCCTAACTTTGCCATTCCCCTAAAGACAGTTAAGTGGCATAGTAGAGAGAGGAGGGCTGGATTTGGAGTTAGGGAGGCTTGAATTCAAATCCATCCTCAGAAACTATGGATCCCTGGCAAATTATTTGACCTTTGTCTGCCTCAATTTTATCAATTGTAAAATGGTGATAATAATAACCCCTACCTCCCAGAGTTATTATGAGGGTCAAATAAAGATAAATTTTATAAATCCCTGAGTATACTCAGGGATTATAAATACATAGTTCCTGGGACATATTAGATGTTTAATAAATGCATGTTTCCTTTTCCTTTCTGTTATTCAATAAGTTCTAGTGACTATAACTTCCAGGATAAAATACAAAATTCTCTGTTTGTGCATACCCTTTGACCCAGCAGTGTTTCTACTGGGCCTATATCCCAAAGAGATTTTAAAGGAGGGAAAGGGACCCACATGTGCAAAAATGTTTGTGGCAGCCCTTTTTGTAGTGGCAAGAAACTGGAAATTGAAAAGATGCCCATCAATTGGAGAATGGCTGAATAAATTATGGTATATGAATGTTATGGAATATTATTGTTCTGTAAGAAATGACCAACAGGAGGATTTCAGAGAGGACTGGAGAGACTTGCATGAACTGATGCTGAGTGAAATCAGCAGAACCAGGAGAACATTATACACAGCAACAAGACTATACGATGATCAATTTTGATGGACATGGTTCTCTTCAACAATGATGTGATTCAAACCAGTTGTGCTGCGATGAAGATAGTCATATACATCCAGAGAGAGAGGCCTGTGGGAACTGAGAGTGAACCACAACACAGCATTTTAACGCTCTCTGTGAATATTTCCATGCATTCTGTTTTCCTTCTTAGGTTGTTTTTTTTTTCTTCTTCTCTTTCTAGATCTGATGTTTCTTGTGCAGTAAGATAACTGTATAGATATGTATACATGTATTGTATTTGTCATATAATTTATCCTATCTAGCATGTATTAGATTACCTGTCATCTAGGGGTGGGGGGTGGGGGGAGGGAAAGGAAAAGCTTGGGGAAAAAAAAGTTTTTTGCAAAGGGCAAAGGTTAAAAGGCAACTCATATGTTTTGCAAATAAAAAGCTTTATAAAAAAAAAACTAAAAAAAATTCTCTGTTTGATTTTTTTTTTTTTTTTGCTGAGGCAATTGGGGTTAAGTGACTTGCCTACAGTCACACAGCTAGGACCCGTTAAGTGTCTGGGACCAGATTTTAACTCAGGTCTGTTTGATCTTTAAAATCCTTCATGATCTGTCCCCTTTGTACCTTTCCAGGATTCTAATACCTTCTTTTCCATCATATAATTTATGATCCAATAATACTGTATCCTTGCTGTTCTTCATATATGACATATAGTATACAGACTTTGTATCTGACTGTGGGCCAGTTTCATTGGTTGTTGCTTGTATTTGGGATTGTTTTTTTTTTTTTTTTCCCCCTCTTCTCTGGCATTCTTGGCTTCTTTCAAGTCTCAGTTAAAGTCCTGCATTCTGAAAGAAGCCTAAATTAGCATTTATTAACTGTCTATTATGTACCAAGCTAAATGCTGGGAATACAAAAGACAATCTCTGCCTTCAAGGAGCTCACAATTTAGTAGGAGAGTCAAGAAGCAAACAAATATATGCAAGCAATTTATATATAGGATAAATGGGAAGTAATTTACAGGAGGAAGGAAATTTTGAACTCACTCTTCCTAGGGAACCTATACAATACAAGGGGAAAGTGTTTAGGTGGATGTTTTTTGCTCCACTTGGTTTTTTTTTTGTTTTTTTTTTTCTATATCTTTTCACCAAAGCCTCTTTATAAAAGCTAGTGGAGTTCAATTGGCTAAGTAATAATGGAGAAACAGGAGTTACAGTATTAGAACTCACAATCTCTCAGAGAGACTGAGTGAAGAAGTGTCAGTTGACCTCTGGGAAGTTGGCCTGCCAATTCAAGTGGAAATTGGGAGAGTGGCCACAGAGAGGGTATAACATATTAAACACAATGGCAGAAACATTATAGTATTATTTTGGGACAAAGGAGAACCATCTGCTCCAAATTCTTTGACAGAAGACCTAAAGTTTGTATAGTATCCCCTCACATACAACATGGTTAACTTAGTAAAAAAACAAAAAAACAAACAAACCAAAAAAAACCTCATTTTATCAGGTCCAGCAACCTCAAATTGCTTGGAAATAAATAATGCATCAATTATTGCCTTTATAATTCTGAAATTTCTATTCTTGAAGACTAACCCATGGGCTATTCAAGAAAAACTTAAAAAAATAAAGTCCTGTTATATCTTTTGTTTTCATATCCTATTCATTTCTTGATAGTCTTCATGTCCAAGAAACCCTTATTTGTAACAAAAAACCTACTAGACAAAATCAGCTAATAAGTGACTGCATGCAACATTTTGTACCCATAGTTTCTCCCTTTTTAACCAAAAGGGAAAATTCATAGAAATGTAGATTTCAAGTTGAAAGGACCTTTAAGATTATTTTATAATCAGTTTTTTTTTTTTTTTAACATTTGAGAAAACTGAGGCTTAAGATTAAATGATTTGTCCTTGTGCAAACAGGTAGAAAATGGAAGAGTCAGAAGTCCCTCAAATCCTTCTCTTTTGGAGGCAGGATGTACATCTTAACTAAACTGACCAAATCTAGGAGTGGAGATGTGTGACAGAGAACCCAGACTAAATATTACCAAATGCCCTTCAGTTTCGTCTCTGCTCAGTCTTTCTATTCACCTGGGTAGTGAGGGCTTGGAAAGGATTGTGACTAATACCCCAAGTTTACACCTAGATTTCATGTATTGCCATTTGGGAAGGAAGCTAGGAGTCTATGGGAAGCTAGCTCTCATAAATAATTTCTTCCCCAAATCTGGAGAGCTGTGAAAGCCTGGAAACATTGCACATTTTTATTCTTTTTTCTCCCCAGACAAGCCCTGTAATATTTAAATTGTAAGTCACTGTCAACTCAATGGTCAAATTATACATAGGGGAGTTGTACATGATGAATAACATACTAAAATCTGCTATTAATTTTTTCATAATCTTGAAATTATCATTGTAGAAATTGAACATACTGAATTACACAGACACAGAGTATAAATTTACCCCTGGGCTTAGATACATACATAACTATATTTTGATGGATAGATGCAGAAACACAAAAATTTCTGTCTTTCCCCACACAAAATCCAAGGAATTGCTGAGGTTGATATGGGGAGTTTTCTCAAAATGACACTCCTTTACCTGAAGAGTCTTGGGAACAGAGCTAGTTGTACAAGTAGGAAAAAAAAAAAAAAGACAGCTGCTTGCACAGCGGGCATACAAAAAGCCAGTGTGACATAATGATAGAGGATTGAATTTGGCATGGAGAAGACTTGGGTTGGAATCTCATCTTTGGAATTTTCCCTTCTATCACAGTTAAGTCACAAGCTCTATTTGCCTCAATTTCCTCATACTAAAATAGAAATAATAATGACTTATCATGAGAGTTAAATGATATAAAATAGGTGGAAGATCTTGGCAGACTTTCAATATATTGACCTCAGAGACAAGAAAATCTGAGTTCAAGTTTTACCTTTGATACATACTGGCTCCATTGCCCTGGGCAAGCTCAGTGCCCTGGGCAGTTGTCCAAGACTATAAGTTGCATAGTGGTTATTCACCTTCATTGGCAGAAACAATTTCCTCACTGAGAGTTTCCTAGACTGATAAAATCATAGTTTGGGACTGGATAAATGTCAGGAATTGTTGAAACTCTGTGAAAGTTATTCCATAAAACCCCCTCTTTCTGTCTCTTTACATATGATATCTGTATATAATACTGCAATTCTTCCATTAGATAGTATTTCCTGTAGAATAATACTAAACTCTGTTAAAATGAAAAATATTCTTAGAAGTATAGCACACTCATCAGTCATTTGTGTTGTTGTTGTTGCTCAGTTATTTCACTAATGACTCACTCTTCATGACCCCATTTGAAATTTTCTTAGCAAAAATACTAGAATTCTTTGCCATTTTTTTTTCTTCAGCTCCTTTAACAGATGAGGAATCTGAGACAAACAGGGTTAAATGACTTGCTCAGGGTCACACTGAGATTGGACTTGAACTCAGGTCTTCCTGACGCCTGACTCAGTGCTCTATCCACCGTACCAGCCAGTTACCCCTTAGTCATTCATATGTCAATATAAAGAATTTATCATATCCTTTTTCTAAAGGTTTTTTTTTTAATGGAGGATTAGAAAGAACAGTATAACTTCATCTAAGAAATAGAGTTCACATCTAGTTTTCCTATAATTTAGAAAAAAGGAATACTCAATTCCCATATAAGCCTTCAAGGTAATGACTACAAATTAAACAGGGTAGCTTTCAATTTACCCTATAGAAAAATTCAGAAAGCAAAATATACTCAAAGTAGTTTATAAACAAAATCCAGAGGATGCATAAAGCACTTAGAGAGTTTGTCAACTTTCCCAAGAAGGCAATTCTAATTTGAGGACATGGAAATGACCATTTCCATTGGATACCTATTTTCTGAATCACTGTAATAGTTGGGGGCAGCAAGAATTTGGTCCTTTGCTTCCTCAGATTTTCAGTTTTCCTCATTGTTCTTCTAATCAGAGAAGTAGAAAAGAGGAGCCCATAGAAAATATTATAGATATGGATATAGATAGATATAAATGTAGATATGTAAATATAAAGATACATCTATCTAGTTAGCTAGCTGTCTGTCTATCTATGTGTCTATTTTTTTCTCCAAGAAGCACACTCCAGAAAATCTCTCTAACAAGGCCAGTTTTTATTTTTGAATTTGAGGTCTCCCTACAAGGCATCCCCAAGGCTAGTGATACACAAGTAATCTCCTTTCTCCTTGTTAGAAAACTAGATGGTGTAAAAATGCTGCCTAAGTAACCAATAGCCACCCTTTCCTACCCAGGAAATTCAGTGGAGGGAACGTTATCCATGACCTTCACTTCCAAGCCTACAGTAGATATCTTTATGTCTAGTTTTGTCATATACTTCTGCAAGAAATCTGGTAATACTTTGGGAGCTGTTCTCTATTAGGTTGAAAAATCTTCCTTCAGTATTTATCCTCTCAGACTACTTGAAAAAACTCATCTAACTCTTCTGTTCTCTGACCCAAGGCTGCCATTATTTGTTCTGTATGGTGAGAAGGTACTATTTTTCAGGACTTCTCTCAACCCCTACAACCCAAAGACACTCTGCTGTCAGGCTGGCCTGTCTTTAGAACAGGGAAATCCAAAACAGAGAGAGTGAAAGTGATAGCGATAGTGAGAGACAGAGAAAGAGAGAGAAAGGCAGAGAGAGAGAGAGAGACAGACAGAGAGAGAGAGACAGAAAGTCAGAGACACACAGAAAGACTTATAGAGACAGATAGATAAAGACAGAGAAAGAAATAGATAATGAGAGACAGAGAGAGACAAAGAGAAAGAGAGCTGGATCTTATGTTAGCTTGCTTTTATAGATCACAGAGAAAGTCAATTTCTCTGATGAGAATCCATCCTCTTGAGTGCTCAGTCAGCTAAATATCTTGGAAGTTGCCCCAGTCACTGAAAAACAATTAGGAATTGTTTATGTCCTCTAACAAGGTACCAATGGACATGTCCATTTTTGATTAAGAGATATGCTCACATTGATCTGGTCAGTCTCATCTATGCTAAAGCACATGTTTGTGAGAGAGAAATAAAGTCTTGTTTTCAAAAGAAAAAAAAAAAGCTTCTAAGAGACTTCTAGGTCACCTAAAATACAGAAGAGGGCCTCTTGAGATGGGAAGGATTTGAAATTCCTGGAAGAAACAATAACAAGTTGCTTTTTGGCTTGAGAATTTTACCCTGATTTTATGAGTAAATGAACTAACCAAATCACCGATCACCAGTGATGTCATTTCAGTAAAACATAACTTGAATATTCTGAAGCCAGGCTCCCTCTCTCTAGAGGAGTACAACTTCGGGGTACCTTCTTATTTATCTTTAGACATATTACACACATCTTTAGACATATTATGCAATGTTTTGCAATTACCCATATCCCTATATGTCAAATTTTGTTGCTTTTATTTCTTTGTTAAAGGGAGAAAGCAAGACAACCTTAAAATTCAGAATATAGGTAATATCTAAATATCCAGCAGGACTGGACAGCAATTCTTACACAAATTAAAATCAGAGATCCTCAAGGTAAAAAGCAAAAGGAATTTATTATGATCTTTCGAGAAAGGGCAGCTCCCAACAGACAAGGTATGTCAAAGCAAAGCACAACTTGCAAACATAGGATTATATAGACCTTAACGTGGAAGTCCTCAATCCCTTCTGACCTTTTTTCCCACTGGCTATGTTGTGCCTGTCTCAGTTTCCCTCAGTTACTGTCTCAGTTTCCCTGAGTTACTGTCTCAGTCTCCCTCAGTTGCAGTATCGGTCTCCCTCAGTTGCTGTCTCAGTTTCCCTCATTTGCTGTTTCAGTCTCCCCAATTGCTCTGTCCCAGAATAGAAATCCCCACTTCCTGACCTTCAGAAATAATTGGACTCACATTCCAAAGTAATCATGAAACCTCCAGATGGTGAGCCTCGACCTACCCTTATCTTCTTACCTTGTCTCAGCTTCTCCAGCAGCCTCTACCCCCTTATCTGTAGTCTTCTTTGCCAAGGCTTCTTACTCCTAACCTGTCAGAACTGAATTTATGGTTTCCTTGGACACCAGATGTGCTCAGTTGTTCCCATGAGTTCTTTGTTTCCCCCTGGGCCATGGAGAGATAAAAGTAGTGTTCTCCAGCAATGAACTAGTGAGTACTTTGTATTCAGTCGGCTAACATGGCTGTGGCTGTGTTAGTCTCTGGGCTGGACTGCATGCTTTGAGACAGGAGTCCCACATCCTGATCCATAGATATGGATTCTGAACTCTCAATTAACATCAATAAAGCATTACCTAATTTCCACTGTGTGATACTGCCTCAGTTTCTCCCTGAGCATCACAGCTAGAGGAGTGCAGGTTTATATCCTAAAGTGGAAATCTACCTGAAGACTAAAATCTACCCAGAGACTAAAATCTACCCAGAGACAAAGAATACTAGCCAATGACACATTCTTTACCACATTAGGAACTTAATGCTAATTGTGGTGAAAAGGGCAGGGAGAATAGGAGGGAAATGTAAGTGAACACCTTCTGGCTTATGGCTATAGCACAAATAATAAATTATAATTAGGGTACAGGTCAGGCCACATTCTAAAGAGAAGTTTTCACTTAGTTTATTCCATTCATAGACACTTACCCTTTCCAGATTTCAGCTTCCTTCTTTGTAAGGGGAAAACAATTCTTGTCCTGTTTTTGCAAACCTTAATGCACATCCTAAATGTATTACCAACAATTTGTTCCTAAGCTTTAGGAGTCAGCCTCAGACCATATGGGTAACTTAGCTAGCTAAGGTCTTCCACAAATATTTGTGAGGACTTTGTGCCAGGCTCCATGGTAGACTATACTGAAAGTAATGAGATAAGGTCTTTGGTTTGTCAAAGTGTAGGGAGTTTAATTAGCAGTTCAATATAGGGTTGTGCCTGAATTTAAGATTCTTGAAGACTGCAATTATTTAGTTTAGAATCTAAAATAATCAATGCTTTAATACCTTAAGTATTTAATGCTTATTGTGGGCAATTTAGGGAATATTGAAAAGATGGTGGTTTGAGAGGTAACCAGGGTTGTAACTTTCTCCCACTATATCAAATAGGAAGACATGAAAGAGTTGGCAGTGGTGGAGAGGGAAGTCATGATATATAAAAATTAATGGGATGTTATTGTGAAGTGAGAAATGAGAAATATGAAAAGGTATATGAAAAGCAATGGGATGTTATTGAGAAATAAGAAATATGAGGATTTCAAAGAAATCCTGAAATATTTCATTGAATTGATATAGAGTGAAATAGGCTAAACTCAAAGAACAATATACATGATGAATGTAACAATGTAAATGAAAAGATCAATAGAAGGAAGCTGAACTCTCAGAAACTGAAAAATAGCACAACAATAACAAAAACAATATCCTAGATAATGGACACTAAAACATATGTAGAGATATCTGGGTGATACAGTGGATAAAGATCAGTAAAATAGTAATTATAAAGTACTTAGCATAGTACTTGGAATATAATAATATATACTTATTCCCTTTCTCTCACTTTTCTTCCCTCACGCCCTAACCCTATCAAGTCCTTCTAAGGATTTCAAAGGAAACAAATAAGTTATTTTATATTGAAATATAATATTTCAATATGAAATATTTCTCCCAAGTAAAGCCAACACAGTTCCTCCCCACAACAAAATAATTCCTTTAAACCAAACCCACAAAATTTCATATTGAAATAATTATTAAAATATATGTTTGGAAAAAATTCCAAGATCCCAGATTAAGAACCCATGCTTAGGGATCTTTCAAGGCTTTTCTCTGACCTTAGAAGTGTCAAACTGAGAAAGAAGAAAATAATTTTCTCATGATCCTTTGAACTAATTTCCGTGGGACACTGAAAGTGTCTTTATAAGAATCTGTCTGTATGGCATGTAAAACCTCACTAATCCAGAATTCCACGAATTAGTATATCACATTTTTAAAGATGTGTGATTTTATTTTGCAAACCCCAAGTGAGCTAATTGTAACAAGGAACAGTTTGGTGAGCCTTTCCCATAGATTAGAATATTGTTCAATTAGCACATTTCACTTTGTCTGTATGCAAATAGATGTTGTTAATCCTATTAGTACCACTAATTTGCCTGGCCATATTCTTTGTTTTACAAAAGCAAGCTTCAGTCCTGCCCCTTCAGACTTTTTTGTGACATTTAAATTAATGACGTTCTTTTCCAGAACAGCTGTCTCAAGTGTGGAGAGACTGTAACTAAAGGAGAGACCACATCATCCCTCTGGTTGAGGGCCAGTCTATATTGACAATTTATGGCTGGTTTAGATTTTGAAGAGATTGCAAGGCTGTCTGAAGTCTACTTGAGGTACTATTATGGCATTCCTCCCTTCCTCTGATCCTATCTGGTTAGAAGCTTAGGTCTTAAGCACACAAGCCACATCTTCTTTGTGGTGTTCTGTAATTTCATTTCTCTACTTGTCATCAATAGTCACTTTGGTTTGACTCTCCAACAAAACATCAGTCTATTTTATTTGAATGTCACGGGTTGATAAATGCAGGGAGAGACAAATCCCAAAAGCAATCTAATATTTACCTGGTGGATTTCTAGATAACCTGATCTTTTTAGTGGATGACGGGGAAGGAAGGAGAGATGAAAGAGAAGGATATAGCAGTAACCTTGAAGTTTCAGGGGAAAATAGGATAAGAGCAAATTAAAAAAACATGTCCTATCTCACATTAATAAATTTATGGACCATGTTATTCCCAAAGGTGGTAAAAGCTGAAAATAACCTTAAAAAAAAAAAGGTTTAGATAATCCATTATGGATCTGTCATCCAATGATTTAAGGCAAAGGAAAGTATTTGGGAGACATCACTAACCTTTGGAATTGATCTCAAGGAGATCAACCACACACTCCTCCTCATCCTTTTTTCCCCAAGTAAAACCAATCCTGTCCTTCCTCGTAACAAAACAATTCCTCCAAACCAAACCCACTCAGAGTAATCAGAGACAGAATGATAGACTGGTTGGACAATGGGGTTCACTAAGTGTGATAATGGTTTCTACATTTAATGGTTGACATTAGCTAATTGCAAAGGAGATAAATGAACTCTTGCCTTCAGGGAGTTTATAACCAGCAAAGAAGGTAAAACAGTGCAGCAATTCAACAGCTATCTAGTAAGCACTTACTGGGGTTGAGGCAAAAGCTAGAGATCAGGCCTGGAAGGTCTGTGTTCTTTGTAACATTTATTAGCAGTGTGACAGAGGAAAGATAGCTAATTCTAGGCCATTCTCCAAGATTATAAATCACAGAAAAGTTATAGATTTGTATTGGGGAATGCTCACAAGAGTTTTCCACATTGTCAATATTACAAATCTCCCATCTCTAAACATCACAAGCCTGGATAACACCGAGCATGGCCCACCATCAGAAATTTTCTGATTAGAACTGTGATTTTATTGGTTACAGAAAATTCCCTGGTAAAAGAAAGCTCTTCACCAGTAGATGTCATTACTTTCTCTGTACCTTTTAGTTTTAAGGAGCTGCCTAAAACACTGAGTGGCATTTGACTTGCCCAAGGTGATAAGACAAATATATTGTGGAGGTTATGGGGATAAATAAAGACCTCAGATCTCTGTATCTGGGTAGGTTATAGAGAGGAGTGTTAACAGGAGAGGGTCTGAATTACTGTCCAAGCTAGTTCATGAGGCAAGCATGGAGGAACACTGACAGAATTATCTCCTTAAGGGGACCTTCTATTGTCCTTTTGTTATTTTATTTTATTTCAATGAGCCTTTGTTAGATTCCTTGTGAATTCATTGAATTGTCAAAATCATCATGACCTCACAGTTACTGTATCTAATCAGAAGACCAAATTATGATGTCAACCTCTGAAGTTATTTTTCTACTATAAAAGAACCTACTGATGTCCTACTTCTCTACCTCTTTTTAGGGTTAGCCTCCTTACTAAGCGTCACATTGGCTAACTTCTTTTTGGGAACTTAGCCTGCCTTGATGCCATCCCCCTTGTTAATGATGAATTACACTAAGGAACTTAGCTCATGTCTTTCCCCTTGTTAACAGCTAAACTCCCTTTTGGGAGTCAATGGTATAATAAAATCTTTGCCTCTTCATTTGGAGATAGTCTAAGCCTAAAAATCCTTTGGAGTCATCTTGGGATACTGGCCTGAAATCTTAATGTATTTTGGAAATTCATCTTTCCCCCAAACTTAGTGGTTCATATAGGGGGAGTCTTGGAACCCCAACATAATTTTGGGTTCAGCATTGTACCACTGTACTCCATCATTAGTAAAATTCAAACCCAGCTTTTCCTGGCTTCAAAAATCCACATTTATCTGTAATATCAATAGTGTGGAGGATGGTAAGATAGAAATGATACAGATACTGTTTTAAGGAGCTTCTACTCTCATGTATGGAAATGTATGATAGATGAATGGGAGATTCAGCTAAGTTCAAAGTAATAGTCCAGTAAGGTCCTATCAGAGATATCAGGAGGCACAGAGAATTTTCTTGTGAGATAGTCCAAGAAGGCTTCTTGACAGAAGCAGTACTTGGGTTGAATCTTAAAGGAAGGGGAAGCCTTTGACAGAGATTTGGGAGGAAATAGATTGAGTCTGTGGATAGTGGAGCAAGGTTGTAAAGACTGGACAGCACAGGGATAAGGGCAGTTAACAGAGTAGTCCAATCTGGTTTGGAGCTTGAATATAAAAAATAAACTAGATAACTAAGTGGTACAGTGGTTAGAGAACTGGGTCTAGAGCCAGGAAGATATGAGTGCTTTAGATGCTTATTAGCTGTGTGACCCTGGGCACTTAACTTATATTACCTCAACTATAAACTCAACTATAAAATTAGGAGAAGACCTCCCAGGATTGATGGGAGGATCCAATGAGATAATAAAAGGTGCTTTCTAAATGCTCATTTTCCTCTCTTTTCTCCTTCACCTCATTGAAATAGTGCAGGCAAGATCATTTATAAGCAGATCCTGAAGGGCTTTGAAATCTAGGATAATATATATATATATATATATATATATGCACACACATATATATATATATATTCAAGAGATGAACAAACAATTAAAAAACAAAACCCAACCCTAAAATAAAACAAACAAAAAACTGAGGCAGCTAGATGGTGCCTAGATAGAGCAGCAAACTTGGAGGCTATTTAAATCTGACCTTAGAGATTTACCATTTGTGAGACTCTGGGTCAGTCCCTCAACCCAAATTGTCTTCAAAATCTAACCCAAAGCAAAAGGTATCATGGGCAGCAAATACCAAGGTTCTATGGGGAGATTTTGTGATCCAAGTGATCTTTTTGTAAGATTATTAGGGCAATAATATGGAGGGTTGATTTGTAGAGGGAATAGACCATGGATCAGAAATTAGGAGGACAAACATTAGGAGGGAAGCAATAAATTGGGAAATCATCTTTATATTTAAGGGTTCTGATAAAGGCCTCATTTCTAAAATATAGAGAGAATTGTCTCATAAGAATTCAAGCCACTCTCCAATTGATAAATGGTCAAAGGATATGAACAAACAATTTTCAGATGATGAAATTAAAACTATTTCTAGTCATATGAAAAGGTGCTCCAAATTTCTATTGATCAGAGAAATGCAAATTAAGAGAACTCTTGAGATACCACTACACACCTGTCAGATTGGCTAAGATGACAGGAAAAGATAATGACAAATGTTGGAGGGGATATGGGAAAACTGGGACACTGATACATTGTTGGTGGAACTGTGAACAGATCCAACCATTCTGGAGAGCAATTTGGAGCTATGCTCAAAAAGTTATTAAACTGTGCATACCCTTTGACCCAGCAGTATTTCTATTGGGCCTATATCCCAGAGAATCTTAAAGGAAGGAAAGGGTCCCACATGTGCAAGAATGTTTGTGGCAGACCTTTTTGTAGTGGCAAGGAAATGGAAACTGAATGGATCCCCATCAATTGGAGAATGGTTGAATAAATTATGATATATGAATGTTATGAAATATTATTGTTCTGTAAGAAACGACCAGCAGGATGATTTCAGAGAGGCCTGGAGAGACTTGCATGAACTGATGCTGAGCGAAATGAGCAAAACCAAAAACAATAAGACTATATGATGATCTATTCTGATGGACATGGTTCTCTCCAACAACAAGATGTTTCAAACCAGTTCCAGCTGCTCAGTAATGAACAAAGCCATACACACCCAGGGAGAGGCCAGTGGGATCTGAGTCTGGACCACAACATAGCATTTTCACACTCTCTATTGATGTTTGCTTGCATTGTTTTCCTTCTCAGGTTTTTGCTTTTGGGTTTTTTTTTCCCTTTCCTGTACAGCAAGAATATGTATACACATATTTGGTCTGTCAAATATTTTAACATAATTAAATTATTAGGTTTCCTGCCATCTAGGGGAGGGGGTAAGGGGTAGGAGGGAAAAATTTGTAACAGAAAGCTTTGCAAGGGTCAATGTTGAAAAATTACCTATGCATATGTTTTGCAAATAAAAAGCTTTAACCAAAAAAAAAAAAAAAAAGAAAAAAGAAAGAAAGAAAAAAATTAGAAGTACATGATAATAGTCTAAGAAAAATTTATGAAAGTTTGAACTCTCATATGGTAAAGACAATGGGAATAGAGAAAAAGGGACAGATGCAACTCATATTGCCTAAGAAAAATTGACAGTCTAAGTCTAGTGATTGTCTAGAATTCTGAGTAGAATCCTTTGGCTGGAATGCCAAGGGTTAAATACTTTTAGTTTTTATTTGGGGATTTGTGGTTTTTCACAGATGAGAGAGGGTTTTTTCTTTAGTATATATAGTTCTTCCTTTGAAAAGTTATTACATTATTTTGTCATAAACAATTTCCCCAAGTCCAGCCTTGTTTTTGCCCTCTGCTAATAATGCTTCCCCTCCATAGAGGCTGTTTTCTCTGTCAGTGCCAAGAAACACATCTGTCTTCTAGGCAGAAAGGAGAAGTTTCAGGGTTATGGTGAGCATTCCAGGTTTGTTTATAATATTTTAAAAATGCACATTTTTAGAGTGATTTAGGGTTTACATACTACTTTCCTTATAACAGGTCTGTGATGCCGAGATTATAAATATGTTTATGTCCATTTTATAGCTTGCAGGCCCAGAAAGATTATGAATTCCTCACTAGTAACAGAGCTAGGAAGTATCACAGCTGAAATCTGAACCTAGATTTTCTGACCAAAAGTAGAGCCATAACTAGGGCAGGGTGACTATCACTTTGTCTCAGAGAGCTGAAATTTATAATTTTCCTGACAGCATTTGCAATCCTCAGAATTTTAAAAACCAAACTCGGAATCTTTGTTCCTTCTTAGTAAAGGTTATTAGCTAAAACAGGAAACTACCAGATGAAATACCATATGGCTGTACCCCAAATGAACTTTTCTTCAGCTTTCCACCTTGATGCCTTCATGCACCAGGGGCATTTGAGGTACCTTTTATGTATTTATCCTGGGTAGAGAAATTGTTCCTCATGGTTCCAATGCAAAATCTAAGTCTTTGTAGTTTCATCAAGCTGCCTCTCAACATGTAGAAAAGAGTGATTTTGAGAAAACATTATGGCCTTTGAATCCCAGAAATGGCATGGGCAGTAAATTGCTTTTAGAAGGAAACCTATATAACTTCACAACCAGAATGTTTATGTTTTGTTCTTGGCTGCCTGGCTTTAAATAACCAAACAGTTCAAGGCATTTTAATTGTGAGACTTAGTCCCATCTCTTCCCTTTGTTTCCTTTCCCTTTCATTCCCTTCTGTACCTCAAAACTTCTCAAGGAGATATTTTCAATTACTATAAATATTGTTTATGAATACAAGCCCTAATTTCTGAAATAGTTTTAGAAAAAAAATGTATATGAGGTAATTTGGTAGAGGAAAGAGTTTGAAAGGGTGTGGTTCCTTCTTGTCTGGTCTCTGGAAAGTTTAGATCCAATTAGGACAAGGTTATCCTCACACAAACTACCAGAGAGAGCAGCTTGAAAACACGATAGATTGAGATGGATTTTGGTAAATAAAAACATCCTACAAAATCTGGACATTACTGAAACACAAGAGGAATCCCACACGCAAACTTAGGTGACAAACTTAGGGACATAAAAGTTTCAGGTAGAACCAAGACCTGGGAGAAGCTAAAATTTCTTGTAGCTATTGCTGTCATTCCTGGACAGTTACTGACTTCAGGGCAAATTCTAGGTTCAAACAATCTTAATGTTTCCAAACAATAGGATAAAGCAGTTTTTTTTCACACAAATAATCTTAGAAATTAAATGGAAGAATGACTTTTTTTCCTTCTTCCAGATGTAACATTCCAAAGGGGGAGGGGGGAAAGCTAGTACAGAAGATTTCTGGTAAGATAATTCTAGGATCTTTGTTCTGAATATAAATTGAAACATTAAAATGTGCTTGAACAACTGCTGTCTTCATATGGGTAGTAGAGGATGAGAAAGTTAACTTCATAAGGTGATACAGCTGTCATAAAACAAATATGTTATATGTACTGCAAACAATGTCCAATTCCCTTCTGTTGTGAAGGTGAGATTCTGTAGCAGAATCTGAAAACTACCTCTATGGAAATATTCAATAATGCAACTTTCCCAAAGATTTTACAAAGTTAAAGAAGCTAGATTGAGAACCAAACCAACAGGAAAAGATCCTGAAAGTGTTTTTTGTGTTTGCATGATTGTATGTGTGTGTGTGTGTGTGTTTATGTATACCTCTATGAGTGTAAATAAACATATATGGATTTGTATATTTTCCCTTTAAAGGAGGCCATTTGATAAAATATAAAATAAAAATTAAATACCTTCAAAAAATAAGTTGGAGGTTAGTAAGACTATAGATTAAAAGCTAAAGATTTAGGGTTGGTCCAACCCCTTCACTTAATATATGAGGAAACCAATGCTAAGAGTTTGGAGATTTAATGAAGGTCCCAAAATAGGAAACAGCAGAATTGAGCATTTAACCAAAATCTTTTGGCCCCAAATCTTACATTATTTCTGTTGTATCATAATTCTTCTTCTGTGACCAAGATCATTTTCAAATAGGGAAGACCAAGGAAGACTCCATGAAAGAGGTGACACCTGGAACTAAACTGGGTAAGGATACCAGATAAGGATTTGGACTTTACTTATTAAGCACATGGGCACTATTGCAGCAGGGGAGGGACAAGCCTGGATCTATGAATGAAGAAATGTAATTGAGCAGCAGTATGAAATATGTATGAAAATGTGTAATATTAAGTATGTATGTTGTGTTCTGAAGTATGGATAGAAGCATTTTTGTATGAAGGATAAATTGAAGTATGTGTAAAGTATGTATGATGTGTGGATTGAACTATGTATGTATGAAGGATATATGAACGATGAATTGAAATGTATATATATGAAGTATGTATGATGTGTGCATGAAGGATGGCTTGAAGTAAGGAGAGAATGGAGTCTAAAAGATTGATTTTCAAGGTATCACAATAGTGTAAATAGGTAGTAATGAAAACCTGTGATTAGAATGGTTTTTTTTTTTGTGATTAGAATGTTGATAGTGGGAATACAAAGGAAAAGATGCATATGAGATCTTATGGAGTTAGTATTGATAGGACTTGGCAGCATACTGAATATGGGACATTAAAAGACAAAGTCAAAAATGACACTGGTGGTACAATTTCTAAAAATAAGAGAATCAGGAGAAGAAGCAGAATAGTAGGGGATTGGAGTTAAGGGGAATTGGTTGAATGAAAAAGATAATGAGTTATTATTTGGACATTATGAGTTTAAGTTGCTAACAGGACATCCTAGTACAGATGTCTATTAGGGAGATTCAGTTATATGGTATGGTATAGCAGTTGACTCTGGCCAAACTTACTATTTATATCCCCAATGATTATCATAGTGCTTTGTATATACTCAGCACTTAATAAATGTCTTATTCATTTATTTATTCATTTTCATTCATTCCTTCATTAGCTGTATGAGCTTGAGTAAATCACTTAGTGTCTCTAAGTCTCCATGGAGGGTTGTAATGGTATATACATTACTATTCCACAAAGTTGTTGTCAGGGAGACACTTTGTAAATAATCAGGAAATATTATATCAATTTAAACTATTCCTATTGCTATTAAGAGAAATAGAAAGAGTCAGTCAGTCAACAAGCATTTAATAAGAGCAGTGCTCCAGACATTTTGCAAAGTGTTGGAGATAAAATGAAAGTCAAAAGCACATTCCCTGTCTTGAAGGACCTTATTAGTATAGAGAAATGTTGGATGAGGAAATTCCATCTACCAATAGAGGTGGGTATCTTCTTTGTAGTTTATTAGAAACTAGTTAGAAAGAACACTACCCAGTTAGTTAACCCAGAACACTGACTTACTCAGTGTCATATAATTAGTATATATCAGGGATGTATGGAACTTGAATCCATGTCTTCCTAATTCTGAGATAAGCTCTGTTATCAATACCACCTTTCATTACTATTTATAAGAATGATAAATATGGGTCTAGAGCTCAGTATTGGAAATCTTCTTTAGGGAGTCAAATGAGGAGTGGTGCTAACTGGAATGTTGGAAGCAGGTGAGATACCATGAAAACATACATAAAGAAGAAAGAAAAGAGGATCTAATGCAGTCTTAAAGAACACTAATGGTAAAGTAACTGGAAGAGAAGTCAGTGGAAAAAAATATAGAGTATTATAGTTAAGAGATTTAAGAACAAGGAGAATATGTTGTCATGGAAACTAAGGGAAGAGAAAGAACCATGAATCCAGTGACCTCTCCAGGTCTTTTCCTTCCCTAAAATGCTGTGTGTTTACAGGGCTCCCTAGATGCAACTTGTATCCCTTTTAACCTTGTGATTCTGCATCAGCATATTTTGATCCTGAATAAATTAGGCTCAACTGGAAACTTCAGTCCTTGAGATTAACTGTTCTATTTGTGCCTCCAATTATTTTGAAACTTTAGGGCCTTTTTCTCCTTCCTTCCATTGGCCCTTTACTAAAAACTTACCATCAGCAATAATGGTGGAGTTTACTTTAATTAGCATAGATGGCTCAAGGGATGGGGTTGTGTGTAATTAGCACACAAGTTTTGTCATGCTAACCCTCCCCACCTTTAAAAAAAAAAAAAAAAAAGAGTAATACTGGCTCCTTTAAAGTAAATACCAATATAATGGTGGTGGTTTCCTGACTACTTCTTAGAAATGACCTAGGACCCTGAGGAAAGGGGAGGAGAGAGAACTAGACTTTGGCTTGAAGAGTGGAATGATTAGTATCCCTAATGATTGGGGAATAGCTTTGGGCAAAACGCAAATTTTTATGGAAAGATATAGAATCATCTTTGGCCTTACTAGAGTATTGTGTGGAATAATTACTTAACTGGAAAGTAATTAATATTGGGAGAATTGGAATTCCCAATCTGTAAGTTATAACTTTTATTTATTTGTTTGTTTGTTCATTTATTTATTTATTCTTTCTGTGCGGTCAAGCAGTTTGTTTTTTCTTCTAAAAGGTCCTTCTTGGGCTTGCTTTTTTTCTTCTTGCTGGCTTTTATTGTTGAAATCTCCATAAGATGCTAAATACTGTTTAGCTATGTGATCTTGGACAAGGCAATTTCAGTTTCTTCATCCATAAAAAGGATCTAGGATCTCTACCTTGTAAGCTCATACAAGATGATATATTGAAAATATTTTGTATACCTTAAAGGACCAGATAAATGTCAGTAAAAAAAAAAAAATCATCATTGTCATCATCACTATCTGGTATATTCCAAAGTTACTTCTCTTCAGTTGTAAAAGACCAGAAACCAAGATAAATATAGCAGATAGGGGCATTTAGGAAGATGTTTTTAATTGCCTAGAGCAGGGCTTCTTCAACTTTTTCTTCTCATAACCCCTTTTCATCTGAGAAATTGTTATGTAACCCAGGGTTTATAGGTATATAAAACAGATATACAAATCAAACATTTACTGATAATAAATTACAAAAAAAAAAAACATTTTAAAGCAATTCTGTGCCATAAGCATAATTTTACCAATTATTAAAGATGAAAGCAAATTTTCATATTAATAAGATGAATGTGCACGTTTATTTTTATATAAACTTTACATGATCTTAGTCTTGGGGTCATCTCATCCTATACATAAAGAATTAAATCTTGGTACCATATTTGATACCTTTGTTCCCAAATTTTTTACAACCCCCACATTCAGTTACACAACTCCATTTTGGGGTAGCGTGTGGGAAGAATATAAGACCCCCTTTACCAAATTAACTAATCAGAGACATCTTCAGGTACCAAGAGAAAGTATTTATTTTATTCCTGCAAGGAGAGGCCCCAACACACAGCTGGGAGCCATCCCAACTCCAGCCACATGCTCCTGGAACCTGCCTGGTTCCCTCTTGTCCAAGGTTTAAAAGCAAAAGACCTGAGCCTTTTCACTGGATAGACTAAAAGGAAATAATCCTCCTTGACCAATGGTCACCAAAGTTGTCTGCTACCTGTGGGTCAGCAGACACCTAGCATGGGCATGACTTGAGGGCCTGACCTTTAGACCACTTGATTACCTGTAACCTAGGGTCTAAGACTGGGAATAGAAATCATGTGACTTTCTAAAACCTGAGCCCTAAGACTTCACCTTCTCACTCTAGATATAGGATCATGTGACCCAGGCCCAGTCTCAATACTGAGAAAGATTCATTCAATCAGTCCCATTCAGTAGTGACCTATAGTTTAAGAAGCTTTGGCTTTGGTGGATAAAAGAATGCATTAATGAATGAATAAGAACAATACTTATTAAGTATTTATTCTATACCAAAAACCACTGTGCTGGGGATACAAATACAGAAGTGGAGATAGTTCCTGCTCTAGAGAGCTCTTACTCAAATTTAGTGTTCAACACAAGACAGTGGTAGTGAGGGAAGAACATTTTGATTTGAAAAGTTTTTAAAATGGTGAGGGGATTGTGGACTGGGCAGTGAGGTGGGATGAGATGACCCCAAGACTGAAATCAGACCTAGATATATTGGGTTGCTGAGACATGGTGAAACTTTATGGTGGAAGTAACAGGCAGAAGGATAAAGGTAATAAGCTCTTTATTAGATGATAATAGGTTCAAGGAGCAAAAGAATTTCTGGAATCTTCTTGGAGACTTTTTTTTTTCTAAATTGAGTTGCTGACTGGGATAGTTGAGGCAGTCACTTACCCAATCCATCAGTCAATAAACATTTATTAATAGCCCCATTTTAGAAAAAGAAATAGAACAAGCTATTAATCATCTCCCTAAGAAAAAATCTCCAGTGCCAGATGGATTTACATGTGAATTCTACCAAACATTCAAAGATTAATTCCAATACTACATAAATGATTTGAAAAAAAAAATAGAGAAAGAAGGTGTTCTAGCAAATTCCTTCTCTGACACAGATATGATGCTGATAGCTAAACCAGGTAGGGTGAAAACAGAGAAAGAAAACTACAGACCAATTTTCCTAATGAATATTGATGGAAAAATCTTAAATAAGATATTAGCAATGAGATTACAGAAAGTCATCCCCAGGATAGTACACTATGACCAAGTAGGATTTATACCAGGAATGCAGGGCTGGTTTAATATTAGGAAAACTATCAGCATAATCAATTATATTAATAACCAAACTAACAAAAACCATATGATTATCTCAATAGATGCAGAAAAAAGCATTTGATAAAATCCAAAACCCATTCCTATTAACACTAGAGAGTATAGGTATAAATGGGCGTTTCCTTAAAAGCAGCATTTATTTAAAACCATCAGCAAGCATCATATATAATAGGGGCAAACTAGAACCATTCCCAGTAAGATCAAAAGTTAAACAAGGCTGCCCACTCTCACCATTACTATTTAATATTATTTTAGAAATGTTAGCTTTGGCAGTAAGAGAAGAAAAGGAGATTAAAGGAATTAGAGTAGGTAATGAGGAAACCAAATTATCACTCTTTGCAGATGATATGATGGTATACTTATAGAACCCTAGAGACTGAACTACTAGAAACAATTCACAACTTTAGCAAAGTTGCAGGATACAAAAAAAATCCACATAAATCATCAGCATTTTTATATATTGCCAACAAAGTTCAGCAGCAAGATATACAAAAAAGAAATTCCAGGGCAGAGCCAAGATGGCGGAGTGAAAAGGTGACTTTCTGCCTCTCCTCCAATCTTCTCTCAAATCAACAATAAAATAAGCCTCTGAACTGATCTTCAAGTCAACAAACTCAGAAATATTTGGGCACGGCTCTCCTGATAACTTCATATCAGGTTAGTCTGACTAGGACAGAGAGATAAATAGACGACTCCTGTGTAGGCCAGAAGTGAGGGTGGGACTCAGCTCAGCTCATCATGGCAGAAATTCCAAACTCCAAACTCCAAATTCCAAACACCTGGAGTTTCTCTGAGGCACTCAGGACACTCTGCCCTGATTGGGGGCAGGTGTTCTGGCAGACTTGCCTTGTTTAAGGAGTAATTCGGATTTAGTCCTAGCCCCCACCGGCCCAGCACCTTAAGTCAACTCGCCGAAGTGCCCCAGGGCAAAGCTTTTCAGCCGCCGTTTTTTCTGTTTTTTTTTTCCCTATCTTAAAGAGATATCCACACTGTCTAAAAAAAAAAAAAATGATGAAGAAGCAAAAGAGAGCTCTCACCATAGACAGCTTTTATCAAGGCAAAAAAGCGTTGACCCCAGATCCAGAGGTTCCTTTAGACAAAACTCCAGAGAAAATCAGCAAGGACCATCACTGGTCCCCTTTTCAAAAGGCCTCTCTGGAAGATTGCATAAAGAACCTCAAAAAAGAGCTGGAGGATAAATGGGAAAATAAACTGAAATCAGTGCAAGAAGGATACAATATCTTGCAAGAAGGATATGATGCCCTGCAAAAGAGATATGAAAAAGACACCAATTTATTGAAAAATAAAATTAGTGAAGTGGAAAAAGAGTGCAATGAACAAATTGGCCAGTTACAAAAGGAGCTTAAAAAGGTAACTGAAGAAAACAACACTTTAAAAATAAGAATTGAACAAATGCAAGCCAATGACTCAATAAGACTTGAAGAATCAGTCAAACAAAAACAAAAAAATGAAAAATTAGAAGAAAATATGAAATATCTCCTAGGAAAAACAACTGACTTGGAAAATAGATCTAGGAGAGACAATCTAAGGATTATTGGACTTCCTGAAAGCCATGATAAAAAAAAGAATCTAAACACTATCTTCCAGGAAATCCTGAAAGAAAACTGCCCTGAGATTGTAGAATCAAAGGGCAAAATCACCATTGAAAGAATTCACCGATCACCTCCTGAAAGAGACCCCAAAATTAAAACCCCAAGGAATATTGTGGCTAAATTTCAGGACTATAGCACCAAGGAAAAGATTCTGCTAGCAGCTAGAAAGAAACAATTCAAATACCAAGGATCAATAATTAGAATCACACAGATCTGTCAGCCTCCACATTGAAGGATCAAAGGGCCTGGAACCAGATATTCCGAAGGGCAAAGGAACTTGTATTACAGCCAAGAATAACCTATCCAGCTAGAATGAGCATTATCCTCCAGGGACAAAGATGGTCATTCAATGATATAGGTGAATTTCACCTATTTCTAATGAAAAGACCAGATCTGAACAAGAAATTCGACATCCAAACACACAACTCAAGAGATGCATAAAAAGGTAAAAAGGAAAAGACTCTTGAGAACTTTATTTTTACTAGGGGGATACTTAAAGTTTGGGGGTATAATGAACTAGATATTACTTTGATAATATGAAAAAGAGAACCAGAGGGGGAATAGTTGTCACACTGGGGAAAAGAGGGAAAAAGTGGTAAAATAAGATCTAAAAAAAAAAGGAGGCAAAAACAAGGTAAAATCTCTTGAAGAGGCAAAGAAAAACTAGTATAATTGAGAGAAAGAAGGGAGGGAGGTGAGCATTGTGTAAATCTTACTCTCATCAAGTTGGGCTCTAAAAGTGTATATCAGACACTTTATTTTCACATAGAAAAATGTCTGTTGCTAGAGGGAAGTGGGAGGGAAAGGAGGAAAAGAAAGGGATAAACTAATAGAAGGGAAAATAGAAGAATCAGGGGAAAGGAGTAAAAATAGGGGGAGGAGACCTAAAGGGTGGAGTATTGTTTGGGGGAGGGGGTCATCAAAAGCAGGGGAAAGGAGAAAGGAAAGGGGAAAACATAACTTGGGTAAATAAGATGGCAGGAAATAAAGAATTAGTTATTCTATCTGTGAATGTGAATGGGATGAACTCTCCCATAAAGCGGAAGCGTATATCAGACTGGATTAAAAACCAGAATCCCACAATATGTTGTCTACAAGAAACACATCTAAAACATAGTGACACATATAGGATGAAGGTAAAAGGCTGGAGCAGAAAATATGCGTCAGGTGAACAAAAAAAAGCAGGGGTAGCAATCCTTATCTCAGATCAAAAGCCAAGATAGATCTAATCAAAAGAGATAATGAAGGAAACTATATTTTATTAAAGGGTACCATAGACAATGTAGCAATATCAATACTAAATATATACGCACCAAGTGCAATAGCATCCAAATTCCTAGGGGATAAATTAAGAGAGATGCAAGAAGAAATAGACAGCCAAACTATATTAGTGGGGGATCTCAACCTTGCTCTCTCAGAATTAGATAAATCAAACCACAAAATAAACAAGGAAGAAACTAGGGAGATAAACCAATTGTTAGAAAAGTTAGGTATGATAGATCTATGGAGAAAGTTGAATGGAGACAGTAGGGAATTTACTTTTTTCTCAGCAGTCCATGGAACCTATACATAAATTGACCATGTGTTAGGGCATAAAAACCTCAAAATTAAATGCAGAAAGGGAGAAATAGTAAATGCATCTTTTTCAGATCATGATGCAATAAAAATGACATGCAATATAAGGCCAGGAGAAAATAAACCAAAAGTTAATTGGAAATTAAATAATCTAATCCTGAAGAATGAATGGGTGAAAGAGCAAATCATAGACACCATCAATAATTTCATCCAGGAGAATGACAATAAGGAGACAACATACCAAAATTTGTGGGATACGGCCAAAGCGGTTATAAGGGGCAATTTTATATCTCTAGATGCTTACTTGCATAAAATAGAGAAAGAAAACATCAATGAATTGGGCTTATTATTAAAAAAAAATAGAAAAAGAACAAATTAAAAACCCTCAATTAAATACCAAATTGGAAATTCTAAAAATAAAAGGAGAAATTAATAAAATTGAAAATAAGAAAGCTATTGAATTAATAAATAAAACTAAGAGTTGGTTCTACGAAAAAACCAACAAAATAGATAAGCCTTTAGTTAATTTGGTAAGAAAAAGGAAAGAGGAAAATCAAATTGTTAGTCTCAAGAATGATAAGGGAGAACTTTCCTCCAATGAAGAGGAAATCAGAGCAATAATTAGGAGTTACTTTGCCCAACTTTATGCCAGTAAGTTTGATAATCTAAATGAAATGGAGGAATATCTACAAAAATATAGATTGCCCAGGTTAACAGAAGAGGCTATAAATTATTTAAATAGTCCCATATTAGAAAAAGAAATAGAACAAGCTATTAAGCAACTCCCTAAGAAAAAATCTCCAGGGCCAGATGGATTTACATGTGAATTCTACCAAACATTCAAAGAACAATTAATTCCAATACTATACAAACTATTTGAGAAAATTGAGACAGAAGGTAGACTGCCAAATTCCTTCTATGAGACCGATATGGTGCTGATAGCTAAACCAGGCAGGGTGAAAACAGAGAAAGAAAACTATAGACCAATTTCCCTAATGAACATTGATGCAAAAATTTTAAATAAGATATTAGCAATAAGATTACAGAAAGTCATCCCCAGGATAGTACACTATGACCAAGTAGGATTTATACCAGGGATGCAGGGCTGGTTCAATATTAGGAAAACTCTCAGCATAATTAATTATATTAATAACCAAACTAACAAAAACCATATGATTATCTCAATAGATGCAGAAAAAGCATTCGATAAAATCCAACACACTTTCCTATTAAAAACACTAGAGAATATAGGAATAAATGGGTTTTTCTTTAAAATGATCAGTAGCATCTATTTAAAACCATCAGCAAGCATCATATGTAATGGAGACAAACTAAAACCATTCCCAATAAGATCAGGAGTGAAACAAGGCTGCCCACTGTCACCATTGCTATTTAATATTGTATTGGAAATGTTAGCTTTAGCAATAAGAGAAGAAAAAGAGATAAAAGGAAT
>JAJPUD010001799.1:100692-111944 GCA_023553655.1 Myrmecobius fasciatus | reverse complement strand
CCCACATGTGCAAGAATGTTTGTGGCAGCCCTTTTTGTAGTGGCTAGAAACTGGAAACTGAAGGGATGCCCATCAATTGGAGAGTGGCTGAATAAATTATGGTATATGAATGTTATGGAATATTATTGCTCTGTAAGAAACGACCAGCAGGACGATTTCAGAGAGGCCTGGAGGGACTTGCATGAACTGATGCTGAGTGAAATGAGCAGAACCAGGAGATCATCATACACAGCGACAACAGTATTACATGATGATCAATTTTGATGGACATGGCTCTCTGCAAGAAAGAATTGTCTCAATCCAGTTCCAATTGTTCACTGAAGAAAACCATATACACCTAGAGAGAGGGATATGAAATATGGACCACAACATAACATTTTCATGATCTCTATTGACATCTGCTTGCATTGTGTTGCCTTTCTCTGATTCTTTTTTTTTTTTTTCTTGTAGATAGGATTTTTCTTGCAGAACTTCTCAAGCATTTCAATATTATTAACATGTAGTGGACTTCCTTCCATCTAGGGGAGAGGAGGGGACTGGGGGTAAAATTTGTAATGGAAAGCTTTGTAAAGATCAATGCTGGGGAACTACCCATACATATGTTATACAAATAAAAAGCTTTAATAAAAAAAAAAAAGAAATTCCATTCAAAATAACTGTTGATAGTATAAAGTATTTAGGAATCTATCTGCCAAGGGAAAGTCAGGAACTCTATGAACTAAACTGCAAAACACTTTCCACACAAGTAAAGTCAGACCTAATCAGTTGGAAAAATATCAAGTGTTCATGGGTAGGCTGAGAGAATATAATAAAAATGACAATACTACCCAAACTAATTTACTTATTTAGTGCCATACCAATCAAATTCCCAAGAAATTATTTTACAGATATAGAAAAAAATAGTAGCAAAGTTCATATGGAAAAAGAAAAGATCAAGAATTTCAAGGGAATTAATGAAAAAAAAAAAATGCTGATGAAGGTGTCCTAGCTATGCCAGATCTAAAACTATATGATAAAGCAGTGGTCATCAAAACCATTTGGTACTGGCTAAGAAATAGAGTAGTTGATCAGTGGAACAGGATATGATCACAGGACAAACTAGACAATAACTATAGCTATCTAGTGTTTGACAAACCCAAAGACCCCAGCTTTTGGGATAAGAACTCACTATTTGACAAAAACTGCTGGGAAAATTGGAAACTAGTATGAAAAAAATTAGAGCTTGACCCACATCTAATACTACATACCAAGATAAGATCTAAATGAGTTCATGAGTTAGACATGAAGAGTGATATAATAAGCAAATTAGAGGAACACAGGATAGTTTACCTCTCAGACCTGCGGAGAAGGAAGGAATTTGTGTCCAAAGAAGAACTGGAACTTTTAATTGAACACCAGATAGAAAATTTTGATTATATTAAGTTAAAAAGTTTTTTTTTACAAACAAAACTAATGCAGACAAGATTAGGAGGGAAGCAATAACTTGGGAAATCATTTTTACATCTAAGGATTCTGATAAAGGCCTCATTTCTAAATATATAGAGAATTGACTCATATTTATAAGAATTCAAGCCACTCTCTAATTGATAAATGGTCAAAGAATATGAACACACAATTTTCAAATGATGGAATTAAAACTATTTCTAGTCATATGAAAAGGTGCTCCAAATCACTATTAATCAGAGAAATGCAAATTAAGACAACTCTGAGATAACACTACACACCTGTCAGATTGGCTGAAATGACAAGAAAAGATAATGATGAATGTTGGAGGGGATGTAGGAAAACTGGGACACATACATTGTTGGTGGAACTGTGAATGGATCCAACCATTCTGGAGAGCAATTTGGAACTATGCTCAAAAAGTTATCAAACTGTTCATACCTTTTGACCCAGCAGTGTCTCTATTGGGCCTATATCCCAAAGAGATCTTAAAGGAAGGAAAGGGACCCACATGTACAAGAATGTTTGTGGCAGCCCTTTTTGTAGTGGCTAGAAACTGGAAGCTGGATGGATGCCCATCAATTGGAGAATGACTGAATAAATTTTGGTATGTGAATGTCATGGAACATTATTGTTCTGTAAGAAACGACCAGCAGGATGATTTCAGAGAGGCCTAGAGAGACTTGCATGAACTGATACTGAGGGAAATGAGCAGAACCAGGAGATGATTATACACGACAACAAGACTATATGATGATCACTTCTGATGGACATGGTTCTCTTCAACAATGGGATGTTTCAAACCAGTACCAGTTGTTCAGTGATGAAGAAAGCCATATACACCCAGGGGGAGGCCTATGGGATCTGATTGTGGACCACAACAAAGCATTTTCACATTTTCTGTTGATGTTTGCTTGCATTTTGTTTTCCTTCTCAGGTGTTTTTTTCTTGTAGATCTGATTTTTATTGTATAGCAAGATAACTGTATACATATATTTGATTTGCCATGTATTTTAACATAATTAGACTCCCTGCCATCTGGGGTAGGAGGTAGAGGGAAGGAGGGAAAAATTTGTAACAGAAGGCTTTGCAAAGGTCAGTGTGGAAAAATTACCCATGAATATGTTTTGCAAAAAAAAAAAAAAAATAAATAAATAAAGTTACACACACACACACACACACACACACACATTTATTAAGTGCTTGTTGGGGATTAATAACAGTGCTAATTCTCAGGTATGCATTCAAAAAGAAAAGGTATTTCCTGCCTTCAAGAAGTTTACAATCTAAGGAGGGAAGATAACAGACTAATAGAAAGCTTTGAGGCTGTGGGGAGGGGTGGGAGGAGTGGGGGGAAGGGTAGGTTGAGGAGTAGTAGAGGTGGGCCATGGGGGAATGAAGAAATTCAAGGAATGCAGCCAGGTAGGAAAAGAAGAGATGGCTAGCCTGGACTTTCTCCTTAGATGGAGGTTCGGGGCGGGGGAGGGGGGAATCTCTGGTCCATTATCCAATAGGGAAGGAGAGGGAGGAGGGAGAAGGGATGAGCAAAGTCAGTGGATATGAATGTCATTTCCAGGGCTAACTTAAAAAAGGTCGAACAAAAATTACTTTACCTTTAGGTCTTTCCCTGGTATGAAGATTGTTCCAATAAGACATTTTAGAATGACTAGTACCATTTACTGTTTGTTAAAGTGGCATGCTGAGCTCTGGACTGGGAATGGGAAGAACTGAACCTATTTCTGCCATAATTAGTTTTGTGTTCCTGACAGGCAACCTGTTCTCACCGGATATTCACTATTCCCCATCTAGAAAGTGAGAGAATGGGCTCTAAAGCAAAGTCTACAATCTCTTCTAGCATTTAAGTTTGGATTCAATAATACTTGATAATCTAGGTTATCTTCCACAAGTAGGCTGTTATTTATTCTAAATGCAACCCGTTAGGTGAGTTTAGTATAAGCTTGAAGTTAGTATGAAATTTTTAGCTTGTCTGATTATTACTGATCTCTGTCCAGTTCTCCTTGTCTATAGGTGATCAATACGCAACAGTGATATAACAGAACAAGAACTGCATCTGAATGGGTAAATGAATGAATGCATGAATAATAAATCAAAATGCCTGGATTCCCAAACTGGCTTTGCTAAAAGCTACTCATGCAATCTTGGGCAAAGGACTTAACATTCTTTGAGTCTTAGGAGCCTCATCTATGAAACCAAGGGGTTGGATCAAATGATCTTTTATGTTTCTTCCAACTTAAAAATCCTAGAAGAGTCAAAGAGTATTTGGCTACTTTGAGAGACATCTTGTATCTTTCAAAATAGACAACTACACACTTTGTTTCCATTTGAACAGATTGTACAAAATAAATATTTACCTTTATTTATTTCTCTCCGCATGCAACTGTCTAGCCTTCAGCAGGGACTGTTCACATCTGTCTGGAATGCTAGTGTCCTTCATTTTCCACTAGCAAATCTAGAGGGGCAGGGACTCTGGGGTTCCTTGGTGTGATGCCTACTCATACATCAGAGTGGATATACTGCAACAACTCCCACAGAAGAATGCTAAGGTCCTTACCACGTTTTGAATTATGCATGAACTTTGGGATGTAACAAAGTTTCCTCCTTCAGATTGCCAGAAGAAAAATTTTCTCCAGACATAAGCCTGGACAATTTTGAAAAGTTGTCAGAGAAGTCTAAAGGATGCTCTTAAAAAACAAACAAACAAACAAAAAAGATGCTTTTGAAGGAATTTTCTAAATTTGCTTTTGGGGGTCAAAGTCATTCTAGCCAGGCAAGTATTTACTTTTCTTCCTGCCAAACCCAACATTTCCTTACTTGTTTCAAGGCTAGCAAAGCAATACCGTAGGAAGTTGGGATAATAGAGTGAAAAGATGACTAAGCATAGAGTCAAAGCATTTAAGTTCAAATCCTGATTGCCACTTACTGTGACTCTCGGTGCTTAATTTCTCTGAGCCTAGGTTTTTTAATTTTTTTTTAAAGAAAGAGTATCCCACCTCCACCCCACCAATTATTTTTTATATATTTATTTTGTTTTTGTAACAATTGTGTCTTTGAGGGATAGACTCTTTTCCTTGTTTACCCCTCTCTTTGACCCTCTTTTTCTCCCTCCCTTCTTTCCTCCCTTCCTGATTATACTATTATACTTTTTATATATTTTGTTTTTGTAAGAGTTGTCTCTTTGAGGGTTGGGGACTGTTTTCTTTTCTTCCCTCTTTCATCCCTTGCTCCCCCTTTTCCTTCCTTTTTTCCTTTCTTCAATCCTTCTTTTTCTTCCTCTTGCCTTACTTTCTCTTTCTCTCCCTTCCTCTTTCCCTTGCTCCCTCCCTTCTTTACTTCTTTCCTTCCTTCCTCCTTCCTTTTTTCCTTCTTTCCTTCCTTCCTTCCTTCCTTTCTTCCTTCCTTCCTTCTTTCCTTCTTTTCTTCCTTTTTTCTTTCCTTTCTTCCTTCCTTCCTTGCTTCCTTCCTTCCTTCCTTCCTTCCTTTCTTCCTTCCTTCCTTCCTTTTTTCTTTCCTTCCTTCCTTCTTTCCTTCCTTTTTTCTTTCCTTCCTTCCTTCCTTCTTTCTTTCCTTAATTCTATTTTTGCCATAATTAGTTTTGTGTTCCTTCCTTTCTTCCTTTCTTCTTCCTTCCTTCCATCTTCTTTTCTTCCTTCCTTTATTTCATCTGTCTTTTTGTCTTTGTATCTCTACAACCTAGCACACAAGCTGGCACATTTCAGGTGCTTAATAGATACTATATTGATTATACATTATAGACTCATTGAGTGAGAAGGGATCTCAGATACCATCTAGTCTGTTTCATTTTACAGATGAGAACGCTGAGAAAATGGGAAGTTAAAGGACTTGCCAAAAATCATAAAGGCAATAAGTTTCAGAAGTGGGCTTTATACCCAGCATAGATTCTTGAACCTGTGCTCAATCACTGTGCCATATTGCCTTGCATCTCTCTCTCCTCACCCTCCTCTGTCTTGCTCTTGGTCTCTCCACCTATCTTTCTATCCCTATCTCTCTATCCATCTTTCTCTTTCTTTCCATGTGTTTCTTACTCTATACATCTCTCTCTCCATCCATCTATCCATCTATCTATCTGTCTAAATATCTATCTATCTTTTGGTCTGTCTTATCTTCCCATCTAGAATTTAAACTTTCTGAAGGGAGGAAATATCCTTTATATTTCCCATATCCCATTTATCACTGCACAGTGTCTGGAGCACAACAGATGCTCAGTAAATGTTTGTTAGATGCATTTATATAAACTTTTTAAAGTTTCTAGCTTCCATTTTATATCATTACTGCCATTCAGCAAGACATGCAAAAAAAATTTTTTTAAAAAGCCTTAGAATACTCATCTCACCCTAATTCTAGGTTTCCTGACTCCCAGTCTTAGTTTTTTTTTTCTCCCACAACTTCATGACCCAACAAGTTTTTGAAGATAAACACTCAATAAACCCTCAACCTCTTCTCCCCCCAAATTATGATAAAGACATCTACACTAACTCTGGAATATTTATGATGTCTCCTTCAAAAAAGATAAAATTATTAACTTGGACTATAATGCTCATTTCTGCATCTTTAAATTCGCAGTCATACAGCCTTTCCTATCACCACTACCCTATAATCCACATCTCTCAGAATACACAGTGCCTCACAATTAGGGGGCTATGGTAAATAATGATTGAAGGGAAAATCATAAGGGTAGTTCAGGGGCTCATCTTCTTAAAACAGAAACAAAGATTTAGCTAAAATTGCTGTCTTAGAGTCTGTCAAAAAGGATCTAAAGTAGGATTGTCTAATACAAAACTGGCTGCCTATGTTGGGGGGGGGGGAATCCAAAAAGCTCAAAAAATAAAAACAAACAACCCAATAACAATAGCAAAACAATTACTGTCAGGAAGGTCATTGTCTAAAGGATGTCTGTTGGTTGGGTCTACTTATAAGGAAAATATAATGAACTCCATCTAAGTAGCATACCCTTCTGGCAGATAAAATTTGAAAAAAACATTTATCTTGCAAACCAAACTCCTGTACTTCTTACAGAATCAAGATTAAGGTCCCAAGAAAGAGACCTTAAAGGTCATCTAATCATTCTTGTTATCTTAGAAGCCAACCTCCAAAATGTGGTATAGGGAGTAGAGTATTGGGTCTGGCGTCAGAAAAACCTAAGTTCATCTTCATCCTCAGGTTTGTATTAACTGTGTGACCTTGGAAAATCACCTCTGTTTGCCTCAGTTTCCTCAACTATAAAACGGGTAGCATTTATAGCAGTTATCTCTCAGGGCTATTGTGAGAAACAAATGAAATATATGAAAAATAATTAATATAATGTCTAGCATACAGTAAGTGTTTAATCAATATTTGTTCCCTTCCCTTCTTCCCTCAGATCATAGGATCTTAAGATTTAGACAAAGAAGGGATGGTATAGATCATGTAAAAACCCTGTCATTTTTGTAAGGGAGGAAACAAAGCCCCCAAAAGGTAGAACTTCCCCAAAGTTATAGAACTAGCCAGAGGTAGAATCAGCATTTCATTCAGCTCTGCTGATTTCAAACTCAGTTTTCTTGGCATGTATGAGCCTGGAACCACATCTAATACATAATCACATTTCTTGGAACCCTGGTAGTTTTGCCCAATTTTATTGTTCATAACTTCCTCAGGAAGCATTTTAAACACTCATACATTGTTATATAGGTTAGGCAGCCAAAAGTGAATACAAATTCCTCCAAGAGAGTCTTAGACATGAAGAAAATTTAGCTTTATGCTAAGAAAGGAAGAGAAGTATAGTCATTTTCTTCCCCTCCTTGAACATTGTCCTGCTTGCTTTCCATCTAAACAATCTATAGCAGCATAGAATGATGAACATGGAAGCCTAATTGGAGATTTGGCTTTCAAATTAAAGGTATATCATTCAAAAAGTGGCTAGAAAAGACTTAAAGGGGAAGAATGCTAGGAAATTAACAAGTTCTTGCTGATCTTAGAAAACCATGCTAGTGAATGTGAGTGCAAATCAAATACTATCCCTCAGTGGGATTTTGTTAATAATTCTAGAAGCCTAGGAATAGCAACACTAGAGAAATGGGGTGGGTAGATGAGGGAGAGTTATTTATCATTTCTACAGTTTGGATGGCACACTGGAGGGTGGTCCCTTAATATTGTCCAAAGCTATGTTTTTCATTCTGTTCCCATGTAGAAGTTAACTCGCTAGCTCCCTGTGTTGCCAGGGGTCATTCTTGTCTTAAGGGTCATGTTTTATGTTAGAATGAAAGACTGAAAATTCAATTCCAAATTGTGCTCTTAGCTAAAATGGAATCTGTTAAGTCCCTGGCTAAAAATAGATTCTAGACAGTTCCTTAAATGCAGAATAAGTTAAAATGAAGGTAATAACTGCTTTTAACCATTTGTGTGTTGGAAAGTAGTGGTTGCTTCCATATGTTTATGTTAAAATAGTAAATGTTTAATTTGCTTGCAAAAAGCATGTGCACATTTTGAGATGGGGGTGAAATTCAAATAAATCCCTTCATCATCATCATCATCATCATCATCATCATCATCATCATCACCATCATCATCACTACTTGTATTTGTATAATGCCTATGTTTCAGGTACTATGAAAAATTCTTTACAAATATTACCTTACTTGATCCTCATAACAATCCTATAAGGGTGATTTATTATGTCTGTTTTATAATTAAGGAAACTAAGACTGAGATAAGTTAAATGTCTTGCTCAGGGTCACATAGCTAGGAAATATGTGAGGCTGGATTATCTTCAGGTCTTCCTGAGCCCAGGTCCAACACTCTATTCATGAGCCACCTAGCTGTTTTCTTTTGCCTTGTTGTTGTTATTTTCTGACATTGTACCTCATAAGGCATTATGAGGACATTAATGCTTTTAGGATTCTAGGATATAATTTTGCTATTTGTACTAATGTCCTAGTCACCTTATTGGTTTTAAAGAACTAATACATAAGGCAATCCTTCTAACTTGTCAGCATTTCCTGACTTTTCAAAATCAGACACCCAGAAATATGCCAATGGTGAACACAACCTAGTTTGATAGGGATCATTGGAAAGGGAGGGGAAACAAGAGTAGTTTGTATTTCCATACATATATTTAATTTCCATCTATATTCATTCCATCTATTTATTTGATATTCCCTGTTTATATTTATCCCATCTATGTTTTTAATATTCCAGTCTTGTGTCCATTTCCATCTGTAAACTACTGAGGATATAATAAAGTATAAAGTGACCTGTAAGCATACTAATAGGCAAAATCTGTTCAAGCACAGATGGGAGCTTGATTCCTGGATTAACAATGGCATTAAGAAGTAGTTTACCAAATTCTAAACCAAGACCATTGGCCCAAGTTAGGGTTTCTTTTTCAACAGGAAATGTCTTAAGTACCATTTTATAAATGGGTTGATTTCAATATATGGCTCTTACAGTATGCTATTTTTCAATGGTTTTTTTGCACACACAGGATAAGATATGAGTCCAGAAGGGGCTCTAGTCTAGCTCATACTTGACCAGGGATCTCTTGTATAGTATCACTGACAAGTGGTCATCCAACCTCTTCTTGGAGATCTCCAGTATACCTGTGTTAAAGACTGACGTGCAATTAATACTAAACTTGCTTCATATGGCCCCAAATAGGACAAGGAGTAACAGGAAGAACTTGAAAACTGTCTAGTGGGTTGCCTTGGAAGCATCTTAGGGTGTGTATTTCTGTCACTGTATGTTCTCAAGTGGAGGTTGATTGACCATTTTGGAAGGAATTTTTGGTAGATTCTGGAATGACTTAGGTCAAAGGAATCATTTGAGATTCCTTCCAACTTTGAAATTATGTAACGTGATTTTGTATAATATCAAGAATAATGAACAAACGACCTATCTCTAATCAAGGAAGAAAATCAGTAGATTATCAGTCACCCTAAAGAAGACCTTGTGACCTCTTGAAAATTGTCTCTTGGCAAGATTTTGATTGAAAGTATTCTGGAACATTATTTCTTTCTAATAATAAGCAATAAAAATAAACTAAGAAGCCCTCAGTTTAAATGATGTTTACATAAAATGCTTTCAGTAGATACTAAAAACCATGATCATTATTAATTTACTAGATGACTGAAGAGATAGAATACTACTCATAGTTAGGAAACCTTGGTAGAACCTTTTTGAGCCTTCAACTTCTGATTCATGAAAGGGGGCTGAGTAGCCCCTACTTTCAGAGTTGTTCAAATGGGATTATATATATGTTCAGTTAAACTATATACATTAGACAAATTTGTATTTATAAACATGAGCTTTTTATTATTGATGAATTAGTTATAATTAAACAACAATTAAATTAAAAATTAAAAAACCAAAAACATGTTTTGGAGATGTTATATGTATTCAGCCATGTATATATACAGCAATCTGTGTCAATATGCACATGGATTGGTACATGGATCAATATATATCAAATGCATTAACTACATAAACATATATGCACATGCATTTATAGTTGAGCATATATAATACAAACACATTTATATGTACAGTCATAATAAAAACATAGGTTTGTATGTTTGTAGTTCTGTTGTGCGATATGGCTAATGGAATGAGATATAAAGAGAGCTGCTATTCCTTTCCTAAACCTCATAGGAAATCCCAGTGCTTTTCCTTCCCTGAGGCCAAAAGGGGAATTGTCTGGTCACCTCAAAGGTCAAAACTAAGTCATGTACATGTAGTGGGACAAGGGTATCAGGAACTCTTGGCTTATATACCTATTGTTCTACTCTCTATCATCAAGTGATGTGCACATATGCAAATACATTCTCACATATAGCCATACATATTTATACACATACCATATACATATATTCATTAAATACACATAAACATACATGAATAGATATGTAGAGATATCAGTGCTTCAGCATTTGCAAAGGGCTTCACATAGATTTCTTATTTGATCCTTATAATAGCATCAGAATGTAGCTATTCTGATTATCCTCATTTTTACATATGAGGAAATTGAGGCAGACAGAGGTCAAATGGCTTGCCTAGGATGCCAAAATCAGGACTTGAGCCTAGTTGTTTTTATACTGTGGGTTGAGAGTTGGCTTCAGAACCAGCACTTGGGCTGGGTTCAGCTTTTGCTTTTGATACATGCTACCTATGGAACTATAAATGAGCCAATTTTTCATTGCCCCAGCAATTCTCTTACATCATAATTTCTACACAAAACTCTGATCATCATCAATTGGGAAATTCTACACAAGAAGTTCCTTTGTACTGATTTCCTCAAAGGCTTAGACCCTTTTACCTACAGAAAAAGTATAGTTCTATGTGTCTGTGTGGAAATGTATATGTATATGTACACATGTGCATATTTATGTATTCACATATATACACTCATAATTCAACCATTCCTTCTTCTTCCTTCCATGGCAACTACCACTTCCACACTTTGAAACCATGCATCTGAATAAATAAAAAGGAAATAAGAAATTTGAGGCAATCAAGACAAAGACCACACAACAATGTATCATGAGGCACCATCTGAGAAATAATGCTCTGATCTTCCTGAGAAGAATTTAGCTATGAGGTAAAGTAGATAACCTATTCCATAGACTCTTTGGCTATTTTCACTGATACTTGTCTGGGATTTTGATTTAGAAAGCCAGGGTCAGTTTTCTGGTGGGGTCAGCAAATTGCAGCTCCTGCTGCTCTCAATCAGGTCAAATAACTGCATTTCAAAATAGAGAGAGAGAGAGAGAGAGAGAGAGAGAGAGAGAGAGAGAGAGAGA
>JAJPUD010001799.1:73287-95787 GCA_023553655.1 Myrmecobius fasciatus | reverse complement strand
ATTTTGTCCAGGCCCAATTCTGGGCAAGAAATTTAATTTTGCTAATTATAGCATAGGCTCTTCAAATTTAGAGCTTCTGATCATTTTGGGGCACCTAGGTAGACAGTGGATAAAGCACTGGAATCCGATTGTCCTGAGTCCAAATAAACAGGCCTTTGATACTAGCTGTGTGACACTGGGCAAATTATTTAGTCGACCATTCACAGTATTCTCCATTAGAAAAAAATTGGGATAATTATAGGGCCTGCCTCCCAGGGTTGTTATGAGTATAAAATAAGATAATACTTGTAAAGCTCTTTGTAAACCTTTATAATAAATGCAACCTTCTTTTCTATAATAAATGCAACCTTTTCTTCTATTCTCCCATGGTGCCTAGTGTAGTGCACCCTATAGTGGAGGGTCATAACTAGCAACACTGGTCTTTTTGCTATTCCCTTGATAAGCCACTCTACCTCTTGATTCTGTCAGTTGATATTACAAATATGCTGCAAAGATAAAAAGGATTCAGGATTGTATGAAGTAAATTGGTTTATATAGAGTTCTTGCAAGAAAAGGGTGATCCACCCAGGGGCAGTCCCTGGGGAGACTGATGCTTAGAGATGTGTGAATGAGCTTTTCATTTCCTATCCTGAAGCACAAAGTCCCTCCCTCATCATTCCAATTGACTGGGGATGACAAAAATTAACAGACTTCCTGGTCTTCCCATTGCCTGTTTCTCCTTGACATGTTCCCCCTCCATCATTCAATACATGTTCAAAAATGGCAGAAAACTCTGCCTTTAGAGATGAGAGTTAATATTAATTAACTCATTAAGCATATGGACTCTTGCAGTTATTCTCATTTTGGGGTGATTTTAACAGTTCATCAGTTCAGCAGCTCAATATTTTGTTTTATGTAACTAACTTGGTCAGTTGAGGTGACCTTTTTTTAAGTTTTTGTCTCAATATGGAAATACAACTCTATAGGTTGTTCTCAGATGGTTGGTTAATTGTTGTCCTTCATTCTTTTTTTTTTTTTTCATTCTTAAAGAGGACCAAAATGACACCACTATGTAACTTTTCACTGACTGCCAACATGTACCCTTTCCCTTCCCCCAGTTTCCACACTTAAGATTTTTTTACCTCCTTTTCTGTACCTTTTAGCTTCCCTGGGTTCCTTCAAGACCCAGTTCAAATTCTATTTTTTGTAAGAAGTCACTTAATCCTGAACCTAATAAACATTTAACAAATGTTTGTTGACTGACAATTTCTTTAGTCTTTATTTTTTTAATTGGGAACATATCCTGCTTTTTTGTGTCAAATTGTGGTTCAGTTATGTCCAATTCTCCTTGTCACTTCTTTCTTCATTGGGGTTAAGGTAAACAGAAATTAAGAGAATTGTCTATGATCAAATGCTGGTAAATATCTTAGGCTGGATTGAATTCCAGTCTTCATAACTCTATGCAGTGAGTGAGCCACTTAGTTATTTATATTGGCTAGTTGATTTAATCCTAAATAGATTGAGATCTTAAGAGATCCTAAGCAAGAAACAAAGAAAAGAGCAAGGTTCTAGTTGAGTGGGGGAAGTGAGAGGATAGGATGTTGTATCATGAAAATATTCAAATATATCAAATGTTTGGTAAACTTATTTCTGAATATTCTCTTGGTGTAGGACTTCAGCTCTAGGGCCATATTTCTTCCATCTACTTTAGGGTCTTTTAATTTACAAGTTGATTAGGGATGTTTTGACTTAAAGTACTGTTCAATGTCATAGAAATACCATTCATTGAAATTTTAGTTAGAATTTTAAGACTATTTGAGCAAGAGTAGGAATATGAGCCTGAAGTGCCTCAGAGCAGTCTGGCAATATAGAATACTAGAACTTGGCTCTTTGTACTATAATTATAGAACCTGAGAGGGGTGACATTTCTATGAGGCATTTCTAATCTTCATTAAGAATTGAGAATTTGTCAACTGTACACTTTTGGTCTGAGTCCCTTGGTATTTAATGATGATACATAATAAAATAAGCCTACTATTAAGTATAGAATGATCCAAGAATTCAGTTTTTAATCCTTGAGAAGATTTACCTTTCTCTTTCCCTTTGGAATATATTTCAAGTCTACCATATATGTTATTTGTGCTTCATTTTTAAAGAACACCATGACATCAGGGAGGTGATGCTGTGACATGCAAGCAAATTGGATTTAAGTGAGGGAAGGTTGTACAAGGTCACCTTCCTCAGAAGCCATCCCCTCCAGAGCCATCTGGCTTAGTGGCCAGATATAGATTAGGAAAACTAACCATGGCCTTTTTAAGGTAAGACTTTTACAAGTCTCAATATGACTGAGGCAACACCCATTCAGTGATTAAGGCTAGGTAGTAGTTGAGGCAAAGAATGGCCTCTTTTACCTAGTTAAAAAAAAAATCTAAATAGATAAATCTGGAAGAAGATCTTCAGGCTTTCTGGTCAAAACAGAAGTGATTATCATTGAGTAAATTTAGATTTTGTTTGTATGTAGTTGTTTATGGTCTATCCCATTCTAAGATGAGCTCCTAGCAGACAGAAACTGTATTTTTCTTTCTTTGTATCCTCAGCACCTAGCACATAGTAGGTGTTTATCAAATGTTTGTTGACTGACTGGAGCTGTTTAGCACACAGTTTTCTATACTCACTTTACTGAGCCACTTACTACATTTTCAGGGAAAACTTATATTGGATACAATGTATACCTATAATCTTTACTAGAATCTTTTTTGAAAAGCTCTGTGTGAATTGAAATTATTGAAAACTGGATAATATAAATTGTATCAAAGGAACTTGTTTAAAGGAATATTATGGTGCTGCCTTTAGAAACAGCATTTAAGTACTCCCAAGTGATCTATTCTCTAAATAGGAATGTGTGTGTGTGTGTGTGTGTGTGTGTGTGTGTGTGTGTGTCTGTGTGTTGTCTATTTCAGGTGAGGTGTGCCTGCAATTTGGAAGCCTTCACCTCTGCCAGATGAATCCCTTCCCTTCCTTATGTCTTCTTTTTGGTTTACTTCCATCAACAAGCAGGTATTCACTAGATCCTGGGGGAGTGATCATTAATGCAAAAGGTCACATGCAATGTTTCATTGTTGTAGTAAAAATGACTTGGGAAAAGGGAAGAGGATATCCGTGAAAATTTCAGCTCTCTATCATTGTATGCCTTGCAAGTATATCTAGGATTTATAAACACCTGTTCTCTCCTTTTTTCTGATGGTGATCCTTCTGATTTTTGGGGCAAACAAATGACTATTGCTACAGGTTTGGGGGTGGAGGGAGAAATGATGATATTTTCCTAACAAAACTATGATCAATCAAAAGTATCCAATATCCTGAGGAAAATCCTTTTATGTTTGTAATGAATAAAGTCAGAGGAGTAAGGGGAACTGTTTTCTCAGTCTTGAAAATACTTCTCTTCTCCCCACAAATCAATATTTTACCTATGACATTATTTCTTTTTTAAAAAAAGTACTTTGGACATGTGTGTGTGTGTGTGTGTGTGTGTGTGTGTGTGTGTGTGTGTGTATAAAGGAACAACAAGGAGAAGAGTCATTTTTCTGAATTCAAATTTGGTCTCAGACATTACAAACTACGTGACTCTAGCCAGTTACTTAACCCTGTTTAATTCAGTTTCCTCCTCTGTAAAATGAGCAGGAAAAGGAAATGGCAAACCATTCCCATATCTTTGCCAAGAAAACCTCCAAATAGGGTCATGAAAAGTCAGACATGACTGAAAGCAACTGAAATGTGTATGTATATATGTAGTGTGTATGTGTGTGTGTGTGCTCGTGCAAATCTATGTAGGAATACAAGATTTAACCCAGCTGTCACCCAGCCCATGATACTTCATTCAAATTTAATTACTGCACTGTTTTCTGAGCAAAGTTCTCTTACCTATTTGTTTTCTCCTAATAAGTGAACACGAGATAATTGTCTCCATATTCTTCTAGATTTATTAGATTTATTCCTCCTCCCTCTCTTCCTTTTGAACAATGGTTGTCTTCATTTCCATAAGGTCCTGGGTCACTAGGTGGGTTTGGTAGAGAAACCCTATAGCACTGATGATTATACCTTCAGGCAAGCAGGGAAGGGCACTCTTGGGAATCAGTTCAACGATACAGGCCCACCCCCTTGGAAGTCTTGTGTAACCCCACTTTACTGTATCCAATTTACTGTATGATTTCAAACTCTGGATGATGGTCAACCCCATCTTTGCTGACTCCTTTTTGGGTTAGCCTTCCACAGTGTTCTGCCTCTTAGTGTTTTTCCCCTTGTTATAGTCAACTAACTCTTTTAAGGTGCTAAACTCCTCTGTGGATTTAGCCTGCCAGTCAGGGGCATAGTCCCACCTCATGGTGTATTTTCTTTCTCCTGGTTAATTGTGAGTTATTAGCCTGTCTCCCTGACTTAATTGTAAGCTGTTTGCAAGTAAGAATTATATTTACTATCTCTTTTGTGTGCTTCATAGTAAATCAGGCCCATTGTTGGGTACAAATCTGATTATGAATATTTAATTGATGATAGATTTCATAGTGCTTTGGCAACTTTACAACAGGCATGTATACAATGAATGGAGTTCACTAAAAATCTGACCTACATAATCTTTTTTTGCCCCTTCTCCTTCTGTGTAGACAGGTAGGTGGAACAGTGGGTACAATATTGGACTTGAACTCAGGATTTCTCCTGAAATTCAGTTACTAGCTATGTGTCCTTAAGCAAACGTTTAATCTCTTTAAGTCTTAGTTTTCCCATTAATAATAGTACACATTATTGTTAAGAGGATCAAATAATATATCTGAAAGCAATTTGGGAACCTCAAAGTGCTATAAAAAATGCTAGTCATTATTATTATTTTAAATGTTCACTATTTTGGTTATTATGTTCCCTAAATTTTTGTGCTTTTCCTCTGAGATAAACTCCAATTTAATATCTAAATCTATCTATATCTATCTATAAAATCTATGCAATTGTTTCTATGTTGTCTTTCCCACTAGAATGTGAACTCCTTAAGGTCAAGGTCCATGTTTTTTTTTTTTTCCTTTTTCCCCACTCTTTCCTTTTCTTTTTTCCCCTGCCCTTTGCCTTATCTCCCCTCTAATCTTTTCCTATCCTGTTCCCTCCTCTTCTCTCTCTCCTCTCTTTCCTCTCCTTTCCTCTCTTCTGCTCACATCCTCTTCTCTTATTTCTTCTCTTCTCACCTTCTTTTCCTTTCATCCCAAGTTTAGCATATTCTCTAATGAGTGGCATATAGTAATCACTTCATATTTACTTATCAACTGACTGATTAAAAACAACTACTTCTAAGCAACTTTGGGTTTTAGCTTGAAGAAAGTCCATCTAAAGGAAAGATTTTTTTTGGTTTTCTTATTTTGGAATGTCTATAATAATTTTATTAACTCTTTAACTTGATTCTATCCTATTTGAGAAGAGGGATTTTCTTTTCTTTTTCTTTTGAAATGATCATGCAGAGAGTATTAAGTGAATTGCTGGACAGAAAATACCACTAACATATTGAGGCAAGACACATAGACTTGGCTTAAATATATGTGCATATATATTCTTAAAGTCAGCCTTAATTTTTTAGAAACTGAGAATTTGGGTGTCAGAGTGGGAAGTTTTCATTTGTGTTATTTGCTCTTTCAGACATATGCTTGTTGATATAATGTGTGACAATATTCTGTCAATGCTCACAGAAGGGCATTTCCTTGTGGACATGGTGCAGTAAGAGAGAACAGAACATGTTACTATTCATTCTCTTGTGAATGACTTGTATTTCATTGGCTCAGTTACTTAGAGCAAACTGAAGGTTTATAGAGCTGTTGAGTTGATCTCATTGTTGTATGGCTACGAGCCCTGGACAGTATACTAGTGTCATGTAAGGAAACTGAATTCTTTCCATCTGCATTATCTTAGGAAGATTCTGAAGACCAAATGGCAAGATAAAGTATGAAACAGACTTCTGGTGTGGAGCCAAGATGACAGAGTAAAGCGAGTAAGCTGCTTGAGCTCTCCCAGTTTCCCCTGAAAACCACATGGTCTGAACAAATTCTGATGGGATGAAATTTCTCTCTAGCTCAAGACAGATTGGAAAAACTTTAAGAAAGCTCGCTCTCACTGGGGTAAAAAGGGTGTTCAGCTTAGCTCAGACAGACTTTGGGAAAGCTGATGAGAGGATCTTAACAAAACTCTGGGAAGCCAGGCTGTTTCCAGAAAAAAACCCTAACCCCCTATAAACACAAGGGACCCCTGTGCTCTGAGTCCCTGAGCCAAGTCTCAGACTGTACAGGAAGCTTGGGACAGAACCCTCCTTATCCCCAGAACAGAGTTCAACCATAAAAGTAAAAAAAAAAAAAAAAAAAGAGGAAATACCAAAAGAAACGGGGGAAAAAATGATCAAGAAATAGAAAAGAACCTTAACCATAGAAAGCTACTATGGTGACAGGGAAGACCAAAATATCAACTCAGACAGGGACAAAATGTTCACAGAGGAAATCTCAAAGACTGATATGAATTAGTCTCAAGTCCAAAGAGGCTTCTTGGAAGTGTTCATAAAATATTTTAAAAGGCAAATAAGAAAGGTAGAAGAAAAAATGAGAGGCATGAATGCAAGAGAAAGTCATCAGCTTGAAAAAGGAAAGAAAAAAAATTGACTGAAGAAAAGAACTTAAACAATACAATTGGCCAAATGCAAAAAAAAAAAAAAAATCCAATGAAGAAAACCACACCTTCAAAAGTAGAATTGACCAAATGGAAAAAAAAAAAAGAAATAAAAAAAAAGCTAACTGAAAAAAATCATATATTAAGAGCTAGACTGGGGCAAATGGAAGCTAATCTATGAGACAGCAAGAATCAGTCAAACAAACTTAAAAGAATGAAAAAAATGTGAATTAACTCATTGAAAAAAAATAGTCAAACTGGAAAATAGATCCAGAAAAGACAATTTAAAAATTATTGGCTTACCTAAAGGCCATGACCAAAAAAAAAAAAAAAAAAAAAAAAAGATCCTGGATAGCATTTTTCAACAAATCATTAAGAAAAACTTCTCTGATATCCTAGAAAGAGAGAGGTAAAATATTCATTTGAAAGAATCCATCTATCACTTTCAAAAAGAAATCCCACAAGGAAAACCCTAAGAGACTTTGTTGCAAAACTCCAGAACTACAATTTCAAAATAAAGATACCGCAAGCTGCCAGACAAAAACAATCTGATTATCAAGTAGCAATAATCAGGATTATCTGGTATCTGTCAGCTTCTACAATAAAAGCTTGGAGGGCATGGAATACCATATTCTGAAAGGCAAAGAACCTAGGGGGTTATAAGCAAGAATTAACTACTCAGGACTTCCTCCCATCTAGGGGAGGGGAGGGGACTAGGGGGGGAAATTTGTAACAGAAAGCTTTGTAAGGATCAATGTTGAGGAACTACCCATACATACGTTATGCAAATAAAAAGCTTTAAATAAAAAAAAATTAAAAAAAAAAAAGAATTAACTACTCAGCAAGACTCAGCACCATCTTTCAGGGGAGGGAAAAAAGTAAGACTTTTTAAATCATTTCTATTGAAAAAAGCAGAACTAAACAGAAAATTTAATCTACACAGGACTTAAGAGAAGCATAAAAAGGTAAAGAGGAAAAAAATATGTTATTTAAAGGTTAAATCATTTAATCCTTAGATAGGAAAATAATATCTGTAACTCTTGAGAACTGTATCTGTCACTGGGGCAGACAAAAGGGGGAATCATATGAATTGAGGGTGTGGTTGAGAATAGATTCTGAGGCGATGATATTAAAAAAAATATTAAAGGGTGGAAAAAGGTCTGTACTAGAAAAAGAGGAAAGGGGAAGTATAATGGGACAAATTAGATAACAAGAAGAAGCACAAAAAATCTATTATAATTGATGGAAAGAAGGGGGGGGGATGATCATTATCTGAAGCTTGATCACATCAAGTTTATAGCTTTTGGCTCTAAGAGGGAATAACAATCATTCAGTTGGGTATAGAAATTTATCTAACCCTATAAAGAAGTAGGAGGAGAAAGAAGAAAGGAAAAAAGAGGGGCAGGATAGAAAGAAGGGCAGAAACATTAGAGAAAAGGTTTAAAAAAAAGGGAGGAAGGGATGATAGAAGATAAGGTAGTGGGTGGAGTGAATAAAAAACACTACTAAGGACAGGATGGAAAGAGAAAACAAAAGTATATACAGGGGTAAAAATAGGATCGAGGGAAATACAGAGCTGCTAATCATAACTGTGAATGTAAATGGGATGAATTTTCCCATGAAACAGAAGCAAATAGCAGAGTAGATTAAAAAAACCAGAACCCTACAATATGTTGTTTACAAGAAACACATTTGACACAGAGAAACACACACAATAAAGGTAAAAAGTAAGAAGCAAGGGTAACAATTCTGATTTCAGATAAAGCAAAAGTAAAAATAGATCTTATTAAAAGAGATAAGGAAGGAATGTACATTTTGATAGAGTTCTATAAACAATGAAGTAATAATAATACTAAATATTTATGCACCAAGTAGTAGAGCATCCATATTCTTAGAGGAGATAAAAAGCCAGCTACAAAAAGAAATAGACAGCAAAACAATATTAGTGGGGGACCTCAATCTTCCCCTTAGGTTTCCCATTAGGTTTTAGTTTGACTAGGTCAGAAATCTGGAACTCAAATGATTTATTTTCTGCCTCCTCCATATCAGGGATTACAGTTATTAACAACTGTGTTCACTGACATTTTTTTTTTCATGGGAAGCATTTTGAAGCATTCTTGAGTTAGATATATTTATCAAGCACTTGCTATGTGCTGGTCATTGTTCTGAGGCTGAGGATACAAATACAAATAAGCAAGAGTCTAGACCTTTCAGTCATTTCCTTAATGTGTTTTCAGATTTTTTGAAGAGATTCATTTCACTGTCAATTCAACTGAAGAAATCTTTATTAAGTACTCACTATGTACAATACACAGTAACATGAATTTTGTACTAGAGGTAATCTGATATAGTGGCATTTGATATTCAAAATGACCTTAGAATTTTGAGAGCTCAAGGTAGAAAGGTATTTGTGTCACTGTGGTCTTATTGCTTTTTAACTTTCTAAATGTATAATTATCTGCAGTTGTGAGGCTGCTCACCATAGCAGATGGAATACTAGGTTCAAATCATGTCTCTAAGATGGCATATATATTTTTGGATGTATATCTTAAGTCTAGTTTGTGAAAAAGTTCACCATAATGACATTTAGCAATTGTTTGCTTTTTTAAAAAATGTATCAGTTAGCAAAAAGATTTATTTAACCATGACAGGCATATTTATCAAAGACAGGTATTGAGAATCCCTTGAATTAGTTCAACTGAAAACAGTTCTAGTTATAATCCACAAGCCAAGCATTTGAGAGTCTCCAAGCTATAGATGCTTTGTACCCAGGTAAGAAGATAGGGATAACAAATCTCCTTATTTAACCAGGATTGTTTTGAGGACAGTTTTCAACATTCACCTTTGCAAAGTCTTGTGCTCCAAATTTCTCTTTCTCCCTCTCCTCTTCCCCTAGCCCTCAAGTAATCCAATATAGGTTAAACTTATCTAATTCTTCTAAACATATTTCCATAATCATCATGCTGTGCAAGAAAAATCAGGAAAAAAAATGAGAAAGAAAGAAATACCAAGCAAACAAAGAACAATAACAAAGGTGAAAAAACTATGCTTTGATGTACATTCAGTCTCCATAGTTCTCTTTGGATGTGGATGGCTCTTTCCATCACAAGTCTATTAGAAAAGCCTTGAATCACCTCATAGTTGAAAAGAGCCAACTCCATCACAGTTGATAATCACATAATATTTTTTGTTTCTGTGTATAATATTCTTTTGGTTCTATTCATTTCACTATGCATCAGTTCATGTTAAGTCTTTTTGGGCTTTTCTGAAATCACCTTGCTCATCATTACTTATAGAACAATAACATTCCATTACATTCATATTATTATTATTCAGTAATTCCCCAACTGATGGACATTCACTCAATTTCCAGTTCATTGACATCACAAAAAAGAAGCCTGAGTTTTGATGCAATAGGGTGGGTCCCAGAAAGCTGGGCACAAATGCCAATGCTAAGTTCTTAGAGTTTCCATTGCAGATAAGGTACCATTTTGCTTATTAATTATTAGCAATTATAAAGATGTTGTACTGAATAAATTTTTTTATATTCCCAACAATCTAAGTATTAATCTTTTTTTTTGCTGATCAATAATCTCCAGAATTTTTGAGAAGGTACTCTTAGAATGTAAGCAAATGCCTTGTTCTTGCAACCTGGCCTTGCCTTTTTGCTCTCTATCCAGCAACATGATGGCATTCGTGAATTTCAAGCCTTTTCCTCTGAAAGGCCTTCAACAGTTTCCTAAACACTAAAACCATTGGTCACTACATCCTCAATAATCAAACAGATTTCTCTTGGATTAATAATTCTTTTTGTGAGACATTTAATGCCACAGTTCTTTGTCTCCTTCCTTCAAATAAGTGTCAGAATTTGTTTGGTTGAGTGGATGCCTGCAGTCAAAGGCAAAGCTATATATCCAACACTATATACTGATCTCTGAATTCTGAACAGTTTCAAACAAGATATCTGCAACCTTAATCCAATGGAGAAGGAAATGGAAAATTATTCCAGTATCTTTGCCAAAAAAATAACCTAATGTATAGTATGATTCATGGGTTCACTAAAAGTAGGACATGACAGAACAACAAGGATAGCATGAACATATCTCATGTCTTCACTACAATGGTCCCCATTACCACATGGCAAGCACATCAGTAAAGGCAATTTTGGACTCAGGAGCCCAGGTCCTCTGACTACATATTCAGGGTTCTTTCCCCCATAATATGATGCCTAAAAGATTTATCTCTATCATAGGCATTGCATCTTACTCTCAAACAAGTCAAGCAAGATAAGGCTAAGTTCTAGATTTTTTTTTCCCCTGAGGCAGTTGGGGTTAAATGACTTGCCTAGGGTCACATAGCTAGGAAGTGTTAAGTGTCTGAGACCAGATTTGAACTCAGGTCCTTCTGACGTCAGTAAAATGACATTTTTTTTTTTTAGATTGTTTTTGAATGATGATTTCATCTATGAAGTAGGGAATAGGCTTTGAAAAGTCTGCAGTTAACAAAAAGGCTTATTCTTATGATCAATAGTCAACAAACATTTATCACATCTATCACATAATCACTAGGGATAAAAAGAAAAGGAATATGAAAATTCCTATTTTCAAGAAGCTCATAATGGAAGGAGAAAGACCACTCAAAAAGAAGTTAAAATTTTGGGAGGAGGAGGGTATCCTTAAATGGGAGTGAGAGGAGTATATTATGAAGTCCTGCAGCCAAATTGGGAAATGTTGAAATGAATACCCTGGATGTTCCTTGGTGGGATTCTGATTTTGTCCACAGCCCAAACCTGCCCCATCCCCAGCCAAAATCCCACAGAAATCCTCAATCACTAGTTTACAGGTACAGGTACATGTCTACACAGTCTACAATTCCATTATATATCAAGTCTAGATATATCATAGAAAAAAAAAAACATAAGAAAGTAGCACCGACAGAATCTAGAGCAGTACATTAAACCATAAACTTTAATTAATCTTTACCCCAACATGATGCCTATGCATTATTCTTCTTTATTGTCCTTTGGGTCAACTTATGATGAAGTCAAGCTAACCATAATATTATTATCATATATTAATACCCACTTTCCACAGTGGGCTTTCTTTCTTTCTTTCTTTTTCTTTCTTTCTTTTCTTTTTTTTTTTTTTGCTGAGGCAATTGGGGCTAAGTGACTTGGCCAAGGTCACACAGCCAGGAAGTGTTAAATGTCTGAGGCCAGATTTGAACTCAGATTTTCCTGCACAGTGGGCTTTTCTATATAAATTCTGGGTAACCATGTGTGCAGTTCCATCAAGACTTTAGGACCTCCCCATGTTACCATACTCCTCCTGCAACCTCAAAATCAACATATCTTGTGATTAATCAGATTCTATAAATATTTTTGTCTCGATTTGGAGGGCAGTTAACTCCCTCTGAGTCTTATTAACTCCTGGTAAATTCCTAAAAGAAGCACAGCCCACTCTGAAAATATAATTCTAAAACCTTGATTTAGGATGGTCTGGGTCCTGAATTCTTTCAAAGATGGCACCAAAGACCATCTGGTTGAACCCCAATATTTGTGGCACCTAACATGGGGCTTAAGTCTTTGACTCAGTTTTTCTCCAACCCAAAGTAAGCCTCCCTTTCCTCACTTCAGTTGGTGTCCCTCAAACACATAGGAAGTCTTGGTGGGACTTTTTGGATCCTTGTGCCTAGTAAATTCCCTCTGTAAAGAAGACATTCTGGGAACTTTTTGTGAGCCCCTGAACTAGTGAGCACCTGCCCTCATTTTTTCCCTCTATACAGGACACCATGTGGAAGCAAGTGGTTAAAGTGAGGATGTTTCAGGCTTATGGCATAATGAGACTGTCCTTTTCTACCCTGCAAGATTCCCCACTAAGTTTTCTCTTACAAAATTGGCTTACAAGACCTTAAAAGGAAATGTCATATATTACTGTAATAGAGTCTGGCCCCAAAACAATCTAGAATACTAGAAGTGGATGACCAATGGCTCCCTTAATTATGACACCATTTTTCAGCCTGATCATTTTTATTGTTACAAGGGGAAGTAAACTAAGGTTACATATATTGATGCCCTTATGGCACTCTTTTTTTTTAAGCTTTTAATTTTTAAAATATATGCATAGATAGTTTTCAACATTCACCCCTGCAAAATCTGTGTTCCAAATTTTTTTCTCCCTCCCTTTCCTCCAACCCCTCCCCCAGAGTAAGTAATCCAATATATGTTAAATATGTGCAGTTCTTCTACACATATTTCCACAATTATCATGCTGCACAAGAAAAATCAGCTCAAAAAGAAAAAAGTGAGAAAAAAAAAACCCTAAAAACAAAAAGCTATGCTTTTTGAAAGAAAATGCTATGTTGTGATCCATACTCAGTTCCCACAGTCCTTTCTCTGGGTGCAGATGACTTTCTCCATCACAAGTCCATTAGAACTGGTCTGAATCATCTCCCTGTTAAAAAGAACCACATCCATTAGAATTGATTATCATAATCTTCTTGTTGCTATATACAATGTTATCTTGGTTCTATTCACTTCACTTATCATCAGTTCATATAAGTCTCTCCAGGCCTTTCTGAAATTATCTTGCTAATTGTTTCTTACAGAACAATAATATTCTATAACATTTAAACCATAACTTATTCAGTCATTCTCCAACTGATGAACCTTCACTCAGTTTCCAGTTCTTTGGCATTACAAAAAAGACCACTACAAAATTTTTTACACATGTGGGTCCTTTTCCTTTTTTTTAATGATCTCTTTGAGATATAGACCAATAGAAACACTACTAGATCAAAGGGTATGCACATTTTGATACCCCTTTGGCCTAGTTACAACTGTATAACTTCCTGGTGATCCCAACTCCTCAGTCCTTCTCATACAAGATTATGTGATTATCAACCAAGATAAATTTGGTTCTCTAAACAATTCAGTGATCCAAGGTAATCCCAATAATCTTTGGGTGAAAAATGCCATCCACACTTAGAGAGAGCCTGTGGAGACTGAATGCACACTATTTTCACCTTTTTTTCTTCTTTTTTTTAAAACTTTTTCATGATTTTTCCCTTTTATTCAGATTTTTCTCATATGGAAATATGTAAAAAAATGAATGTACATGAATAGCCTAAAAAATTTTTTTTTAAAGTATACCAACTTGGACCCCCCTTCTCCTGAAGGGGTTACTATATGTAGTGTGCATTTTATTAGTAACTCCTCCCCAAACATTTGGACGAAGCTGCAGAAGTTAGTCATGGGTCCCTAGTTTCCTTAAACTCAGCTTTTGGGCAAAGTTTTTGTGATTTTTAACAATAGGGACCAATCTACAGCAGAGTTTTAGGACTATAGGGCTAGAGCTAGGAATAGAGAACAGCCTCAAATTTTGGCTGCTGCCATAACTGGGAGCTGAGTAGATTTGTGCTTCCCATGTCACGAGCAAGATCATTGGTCTTGAGACTGTCCAATGAAGGGCCCAACCTGAAGGAAGCCCCCAGGCCTGTGCCCTTTCTGTAACAGTGGAAGAGAGATTGCCCATAAAGGGGTAGAGCTGTCTTCAACCACTACCCTGCACTTAGATTTCCAGAAGGTCCAGGAGAGCCAGCATCCATGATTTGGCCAGGATTCTTCCTAAATTCTCCATAAAACCATGATCAAACTCAGAGTAATTTTGGATATGGCAGAGAGAAAACAGATCATTTTGTCACTTCCTGAGTCAGCCACAAAGGAACAGTGGCTTTCTAGCCATGGCACAAAAGAAAAATCTACAAAAGGATTTTGTAGAATTTGGATACCCAATTTTCAGGTTATTGCAAAGATTACTTATAATTCTATTCAGGATCCTGACTCACTCCCTTAAAGCTGGGGACCTGACCAAGCCGAGGGTTTAGATATCTTGAAAACTAAATTGATCACTGCCCCAGCATTAGCTCTGCCCAATTTGGAAAAACCTTTCACTCTGTATATTGATGAACAGAAAATCAAACCTTAGGAATTTTATCTCAATTCCAAGGAGCTGAGTCCAGGCTTATGGCTTACTTTTCTAAGCAATTTGATTCTGATACTGCACAATCTGGTGGAGAAGGGGCTGAAATCATTGCACTAATCAGAACTTTAGAATTGGGGAAGGAACTGGCAGTTAACAACTATACTGATGCTAAATATGCCTTTCATGTTTTGCATGCTCATGGGACTATATGGAAGGAAAGGAAATTTTTGGCAGTCAAATATTCCTCCATTAAGCATGCAGGGGAAAATCTTACAATTATTGCCAGCTATTCATGAACCTAGAGAAATTTCTGTTATATTCTGCAAAGAACACCAAAAGGGGGACTTACTTCAAGCCAGAACTGGCAGGTTTACAGACTTAGCTGCCAGAGCTGCTCTATAATTACCTCTAACCATGGCACCACTACTTCCTCAGATCCCTGATTCTTATATGCCTTCCTATCTCTTGCTAAAGTTAAGGGGATGTACTCTTTCCCCTTCACTATGGTTTCAAACACCCTCAGGCCAGTTTCTAAACCCAGAAGCAGGCTAGTGGAAACTTCTTTTTGGCTCACATCAGGTTACTCACTTGGGGAAGAATGCCCTCCAGTCCCTGGTGAACCCTATTTTTACTGTTAACAAATTGGAAAAAAAAAATAAACATCCAGCAAGTTTGCTAAGCCTGCCCAATTTATGCCCAGGTGAATCCTGAAAGTGCTATAACCCTGCCCCCTTTCAAAACCTGTTCAGAGGAGAGATACCTACCTGGGAAAAGACTAGCAGGCAGACTTTATACATAAGCCCCCATGCAAGGGTTTCAAATTACTTCTGGTTTTTCTTAACATCTTTACCGACTGTGAAGAAGCCTTTCCTTACAGCACTGAAAAGGTTATCAAAAGTTGTTACTAAAAGAGCTAATACCTTGATTTGGCTTGCCTAGCTCTTTACAGAACAGCAATGGTCCAGCCTTCATATCACAAATAACTCTGGATCTTTATTCTGCCCCCTTCTCATTATTTTCCTTCTGTTGATTTTCAGTCTCTGTTTGCTAAATCTTTTAACTAAGTTTGTCTCTTCCAGACTAGACTCTGTTAATTCCCAGATGATCTTACAGAATGAACATTACCTCTGGCTGAGCTCATCCCTTGGCACAGATCTGCTGTGATTTTTCTCCATCTCCATCCTCTCAGCACTGGGCCCATAGACAGCTCTATACCCTTTTTCAGCCCGAAGAAGCTACAGAAGTTGAGACCTGCGTCCCTTTTCCAAATGAATTCAGTCCCAGCTCTCTGAGGGAGAATGATAGGATTCTGATTGTTGTCACCAGCCCAAACCCCACAGAAATCCTCAATCACTAGCTGATAGGTACAGGTACAGGTGTACACAGTATGAAATTCCAACATCCATCAAGTCTAGACAAACTATACAAATCAGCCAGTAAGAAAGCAGAACCAATAGGATTTAGACAGGACATCAAACCACAAATTTTAATTAATCTTTCTCCCAACATGGCACCTCCCTATCTTTCTTTGATGTCCTTTGGGTGAACATATGTTGAAGTCAGGCTAATCATAATATCATTATCATACATTAATACCCCCTCCCCACAATGGGCTTTTCTGTATACATTCTGGGTAACCACACACACAGTTCCATCAAAGCTAATTTAGCACCTCTCCATGTTAGCAAATTCTTCCTATAACCTCTAACTTGACACATTTTATGATGAAATACGATTTTCTAAATATCTTTGACTTATTTTGTTGGGCTGCTAACTCTTGCTAACTCCTGGTAAATTCCTAAAAGGAGCACAATCCATTCTGAGTGGGTAATTCTTTATTAATCTTAATAAATGCTTGTTTTGGAAATAGCTTGAGTCCTGAGTTCTTTCAAAGACAACACTAAAGATTGTCTGCTTGAACCCCAAAACTTCTCTTTCAAGGATGTGGGAAGAACTCTCTAATATCTACCCTTCACTCTATCCAATCAGAGTAAAAAAGGGTCTCTAGGGGCAAATAATACTGAAGAATTGTTAATTTCAGAACTGATGTCATTTTGAAGAAAGATGAGTCTCTGGAGATAATGAAGTCCAGGAGAGTAGTCAGGTAAGCTCTTATGGGAGCACAGGTTGGTCTCAGTATTGCTTATTTTTATTAATATTAGACCATCTGAAGGACTAGAAAAGAAAGCAGATATGGTCATTGTCTTAACATGCTTACAGGGAGGCGGGCCATAGTCAGAAAGAAGGAAGGAAGAAAGACAGGAGGGAAGGAAGGGAGAGTGGAAAGAGTATGAAGGGAAGAAAGAAGGGAGAGAGAAGGGAAGAAAAGGAAGAGGAAAGAGAGGAAGAGAGGAAGGGATAAAGAGAGGAAGAAAGGAAGGAAGGAAAAAAAAACAAAAAATCATTTGTTAAGTATATATTAAGTGACAAAAACTGTGCTAAAGAGTGGTAATACAAACAGAAAAGTCTGAACATTTCCTGCTCTCAAAGGGTTTCCACTTTTTTGGGGGTGGGGGTAAGGATAAAAAGCATAAAAGCAAGTTCAGGTGCAGTTATTAAAAAAGACATATCTTCCATCTTTTAAGTGGGTTGAACAGGGGATTCACCTTATCATTTCCCATCTAGGCTGCTGTGAGCTAAAGATATAATGGAGTGATAAATGTCAAGATTCAAAAGAACTTAGGTTACAAGACTAGGTCAGATGATAGCATTAAAGGTTTATAGGATGCAGGTTGTAATTGTTTGGTGAGGCAATTGGGGTTAAGTGATTTGTCCAGGACCTCATAGCTACTAAGTTTTATGGGTCTAAGACTGCTTTGAACTCCTGACTTCAGGCCTAGTGCTCTATCTACTGTGCCCATCTAGCTGTCCAGGAGGCCTAGAGTTCTTTAGGAGATAGTGACCTGCAAGTAGAAGGCAGTGTCCCTCTCATTTAGATAAATAGAATTGATGTCTCTCCTCTCTCTGAAGGTTTGTGAGCAAATAGTCCAAATATATACTGGGTGATTCTATGTAGGGAGAGAAAATGAAGGAAGAGGATAGAATACATTTAGGGTTAAATTATATCCAGCTAGAGAATAGAACTAATGTTGTGTTCACTACTTTCTTCAGGAAGGCTTCTCAAAGATAGTTTTTGAGCTGGACCTTGAAGGATATGTAGACAGAACAGTTTGTAGAGCTAATCTATTAAAGTTGGACCAGTTTTAATTCATTGATTGCTATTTAATAGTAATGCCATTTCAGAAAGGAATATGGCAAAAAGAACAGGTCAATATTGTATTATTGTATTAAATTTAACATATAGTAAAACTAATAAACTACATGCAGTAGGAAAAAAATGAGTTTAAAAAAAAAAAAAGATAAGTTTGAACTCTGCAAAGTGAAGCAACTCTAGGTTCAGGCTAGAACACTTGGTAGAAACTAAGGAATGAAGAAATAAGAATGGTGTGAGGGTGCTTTGGCCAGACTCTACCTTAATCTATCTCCTAGTAATTCTGTTACACAATGATTAGGCACAGTGTGTACCTTGCCTGATTGTGAGTCTGACATGCTTGGGTTGAAGGCACACAATTAAATGTCTCAGATCAGTCCTCAGGGCCCACACAACACTAGTTAGGCCATAATGTGCCCCTACAAAAATAGAAAACCACAACATCCCAACTTTCTACAAACCCTAGTATTTAAAACTAAAGTCAATAATTAGTCAGTTTCCGGGCTTCCTGAGTACTGGGGGCACTCACACCCACCAATGACAATCCAAAAAGAAATATTTCCTAATCATATGAGATAGACATTTTGAATTCTACATTTCACCTTTTAGTGCAAAACCCTAAATGACCTTAGTCAAGTATTGAGTCATAGGGAATAAGTAAATCCAGGCATGGAATTAGGAATTTTCTTGCTGAATTGATTTGTTTGGATAATTTCCAAAGTCAGACTTGTATTCAAAGGGAAACTGGGGAAGAACAGCGGCCCCTCCCAAACCTGAAGAATGAATGAGCCTTTGGGCTGTGTTCAAGCCATTAGGATCAAGGAAGTTGACAGTTATAAATATCAGAGCTCAATTATGCTTTTTATGGGCTGTCTGCATAAGAATCACTGATAAATTTATTCCCCAAGGCAGGCTTTGGAATTTATCTTGCTCTTTCTTCCTAATTCCACCCCTAGTGGCCTTGTATTTTACTGTCCTTCCAAACATAGGTTAAATGTGACTTGTTAGAGATTTTTCCTTATGCATTTCTCACTCTCTTCCAAAAATTAGTCAATCAAGAAGCAGAATGTAAGCTGCTTCAATGAACAATTGTTTAGTTTTAGTCTTTACTTGTTCAGGGTTTAGGGCAGCATCTTGCACATAGTAAGCACTTCATAAATATTTATAGAATTGTACCTTGAAGAAAGTAAAACTTTATGACTTTTTCATTTCAGTCATAATTCATGTTCATCTCAGGTACCTAATGGAATTGCTTCAGAGTTCAGGAATAATCTTTAAGCCAAAAACTGAACATTTAATTTTTTTTTTTAAAGGAAAGAGTGAAAAAATGTATCTGTGGCAAATATTGCTCCACCTCATTCTTTCAGATTCAGACTATTATATTCCTCTTCCCCACAAAATTTCTATGATATTTGGAAGGCCTGGGACCGTACTGGGAGGAAAGGAGAAGGGAAAGGGGATAGGGGTGGAGAAGATGTCCTTCTATCAGCTCCATTCCTCCTACTCTCCCTAGTTGTGTCTCTATCATGTTTAAGGCCAGTAAGAAGTCCCTGTTCCATTAACTATTTAGCTTTTATTTTAAAGACATAGTAAGAACAATGTATGGACGCTTTCCCCTACTGTCTTAAAGACAAAATCTCTGCTAGATCAGGTCTTCTTAAATTTTTTCTACTTGTTACCCTTTTTTGCCCAAGAAATTTTTATGTGACCCCAGATATGTAAAAATAGTTATAAAAATCAAACATTTACTGATAATAAATCAGAATTTTATAATACCCACATTCAGTTAAATGATCCGAGATGGGGTCACAACCCACAGTTTAAGAAGCTTTGTCCTAGATCACCTTGTTCTCTGAACCAAATTCATGCCCATTTGAGAGCCTGAATGATTCCTTGGGTAAGCCTCCTCTGCCCTCATTTCTTGCATCTCAAGGTATTAATGATTATATATTTGAAAAATCCAACCCAGAATGGTGGGTCATGGATGGTGGGTCTGGATCCTAAAGTGATAATATAGAGTCTCCCTCTGGACCTTTTGCAACTTACAAGGTACCTTACTCCCCTTACCCACTGCAGAAAAGAGCAAGTCAGAACCCAAGGACCATGGCCCATTTCTCAGAAGGGATAGGCTGGTCTCTTATATATCCTATAATAAAAGAATCACTGAATTAGTCCAAGAGGAAGTGGTTAAAATTGACAAGTCTTTTTGAACGCCTCCACGGTCAATCAAAGAGCCTCCTCTACAAACCATAGTTAATCAACCAGAACCTTTCACAGAATGTCCAGACATATTCCATAGTCTCTTCAAAGTACTTCCTTCTCTCCCTTGTCATCATGGCTTTCCAGGAAGCAGCTTTTCCAGTTTGTCCCCATGGGTAAGTTGTATCAACCCAGCAAATCGATGGAGTTTGTGCATTGTGCATTAACAAAATGAAACAAAACAAGAGATAGAACTGTAATTCTGATTCAATGCAATGTGAACAACTTGAGGACAATTTGGCTTTTTCTTTGTATCTCCAACATCAAGCACAGTAATTGGCTTATAATAAGTGTGTAATTAATACTTACAGAATTGAATTTAATCACCTCAACTACTATGGATAATAGGATCACAGACCTAAAGCTGTAAGTGATCTCTCAAGCCATCTTGTCCGACACTGAATGCTATGTGATTTACTCAATGTCACATTGGTTGTAATTTTAGAAGCGGTCTGTGAACTTCAGTTTCTAGACTCCAAGAGACTGAACTCCTTCCATAGTATCATGTTGCTGTGTTTGAAGCTTGAGTAGTAGGTATCAAATTTACTCTTGCATCTAATGACCCTACACATCAATTTATGGCATAAAGAATATGCACTAAAGTCCTATCTGATGCCTCATTCAAATAATAAAAATGATCTTGGGTTCTTGAAGGTCATTTCACTAGAGAGTACAAATTCTCCTTTATTGACCTGGAATGATTTTTGGTTATAAATGTGGTGAAGAATTTTGTACTTGTTAACTGAAAAAGGATCAGTCAAGGAAAGAATAAAAAGTCTCCTCAGAAGTATGCAAACAAGTCATGAATATTTCTTTTGGCTGATGAACTCATGAACACATCCAGGAAAGTTTAGAAGGGAATATATAGGTGGATCAGGTTAAGGACAAAGAAATGAAGAGAAATAAAGTAAAATTATTTCAGGAAATTATTAATCTATAATCTTATGGATCTTTGGTAGCAAACTACTTAGTCCGTAATCTTATGGATCTTTTGATGCATCAGGTTAAGGACAAAGAAATGAAAAGAATAATTTTATTTCTGGAAAATACCACTTAGTCTATAATCTTGTTTCTGGAAATACTGCTTTTGAACGTGTTCATCTAATCAACTTAAATGTACCTTTGAGATTCTTGTCAAGGGTTTCCTAAGGAGGATGTGACTACTCACCTTCAATATTTTTATCTGGGTGAAATGTTATTAAAATGAATGTCAGTTGAAACTTTGTTTGGGGGGAAAAAAGTATTAAAAGAGCAACTTGCAGCCTGGAGGTTGTAAAAGTAAAGAAAGTAAATCTTAATATTTTCTGTAAGGTAGGAGTAAAATGTATTCTCTTATTTAATTCAATTCAACAAGCATTTATTAATAACCTGTTCTGTGACAGTTACTGTGTCAGGTTCTGGAATGGCAAAGACAAAAAAGAAAATAGACTTTTTCTTTAGGAGCTCACATTCTTTTGCTTTATTCTTGCTGTGGGCTGGCATTACTGATGGTCCAGAAATAAAATACCTGAGTTTGGATTATATTTGACAAATTATTTGGTGTTTTTAATAATTCCAAATTTTTTCTTGATTCTCAATTCATTAAAATAAATTAAATTATTTTTTATTTTGCTAATTGTTTTTAATTATATGCAAAAAATAGCACTTTTTTTAACCTTTAATCTTATTTAATATTTTCCCAGTTACATTTTTAAGATTTTGTTAAATATTTAAGATTTTTGAACATTTGAGTTCTGGATTCTCTTCCCCCTTATCCCCACCCCTAACCCCCATTAAGAAACCACATGTAAGAACAGACCATTTTAGAGGAAGAAATTAAAAACATTTCTAGTCATATGAAAAGGTACTCTAAATCAATCAAAGAAATGCAAATTAAAATGACTCTGAAATATCACTATATATCTCTCAGTTTGGCTAAGATGACAGGAAAAGATAATGCCAAATGTTGGAGTGGATGTGGATAAACTGGGACACTAATATATTGTTGGTAGAGTTGTGAACTGATTCAACCATTCTGGAGAGCAATTTGGAATTATGCCCAAAGGGCTATCAAAATGTGCATACTCTAATGCAAACAAGATTAGGAGGGAAGCATCAAATTGGGAAATCATCTTTACATTTAATGGTTCTGATAAAGGCCTCATTTCTAAAATATATAGAGAATTGTCTCATATTTATAAGAATTCAAGCCACTCTTCAATAGATAAATGGTCAAGGGATATGAACAGACAATTTTCAGATGATGAAATTGAAACCATTTCTAGTCATATGAAAAGTTGCTCCAAATCACTATTGATCAGAGAAATGCAAATTAAGACAACTCTGAGGTACCAATACACACTTGTCAGATTGGCTAAAATGACAGGAAAAGATAATGACGAATGT
>JAJPUD010001799.1:43462-68287 GCA_023553655.1 Myrmecobius fasciatus | reverse complement strand
TCAGCTGAATAAATTATGGTATATGAATGTTATGGAATATTATTGTTCTGTAAGAAACGACCAGCAGGACGATTTCAGAGAGGCCTGGAGAGACTTGCATGAACTGATGCTGAGTGAAATGAGCAGAACCAGGAGATCATTATACACAGCAACAACAATATTACATGATGATCAATTCTGATGGACATGGCTCTCTGCAACAAAGAATTGTCTCAAACCAGTTCCAATTGTTCAGTGAAGAAAGCCATATATACCCAGAGGGATGTGAAATGTATAACATTTTCATGCTCTTGATAGATGTTTGCTTGCATTGTGTTTCCTTCCTCTGTTTTTCTTTCTTGTAGATACGATTTTTCTTGCACAACAATGATAAGTGTGGAAATATGTATACATATATGCAATTTGTCAAGTATTTTAACATAATTAACATGTAGTGGACTTCCTGCCATCTAGGGGAGGGGAGGACACTGAGGGGAAAATTTGTAACGGAAAGCTATGTAAAGATCAATGTTGAGGAACTACCCATACATATGTCATGCAAATAAAAAGCTTTAAAAAGAAAAAAAAAAATGTGCATACTCTTTGATCCAGAAGTATTTCTACTGGGCTTGTAACCCAAAGAGATCTTAAAGGAGGAAAAGGACCCACATGTGTAAAAATTGTACATGGCAACAATAAGATTATCTAATGATCAATTCTGAAGGATGTGGTTGTCATCAAGAATGAGATGATTGAGGACAGTTCCAATGGTCTTGTGATAAAGATAGCCATCTGGACCCAGAGAAAGGACTGTGGGAACTGTGTTTTCACTCTTTTTTTTGTTGTTGTTATTGTTGTTTGTTTGTACTTTGTTTTATTTTTCATTTTTTTCTTTTTTGATCTGATTTTTCTTGTGCAGCATGATATTTGTGGAAATACATATAGAAGAACTGCACATGTTTAATATATATTGGGGGAAGAGAGGGAAAAAATTTGGAACACAAGGTTTTGCAGGGGTGAATGTTGAAAATCATTTATGCTTATGTTTTGAAAATAAAAAAGCTTTAATAAAAAATGAACAAAGAATATATACATTCATATTCCAAAAAGGAACCACATGTGAAGTTATGCAAAACATTTCCATAAACAGTCATTTTGTGAAAGATCTCCCAGTTTAATAAAAAAAATCCTCAATAAAAATAAAAAGAGAAAGAGAAAGAGAGGAAAAGAGGGATCAATTCAATCTGTATTCAGATACAATCAGTTTCTTCTCTGAGTATGGATAGGATTTTTCATCACTAGTTCTTCAGAGTAGTTGTGGATCATTTTACTGCTGAGAATAGCAAAGTCACTTATAGCTGGTCATCCTAGAACACTGCTATTACTTTACATACAGTATATTTCACTTTGTTCATGGAGGACTTTTCAGGTTTTTTTTTTTTTCCCCAAAAAGCATTCTGCTCATCAGTTCCCACAGAAAGACAATATTTCATGAGAATCATACACCTTAAAAAAAATTAACAGTAATTTAAAAAAAATCAAACTCCTATTTTTTTCTATTTCTTTTAACCCTTCCCTCTCTTTGAGAAGGCAAGCAATTGGATATCAATTATACATGTAAAACTATGCAAAACATATTTCTATTGCAAAAGAAAAAATAAACCAAATAAAGCAATAAGAATAAAGGAAGTGAAGAGAAGTATCCTTAATTGCACTTAGAGCCCATCTTCCTGAAGTTCTCTTCCTGAAGGTGGATAGCATCTTTCATCACGGGTCCTTTGGAACTATCCTGGATGACTGTCTTATTAAAGTAGCTTAAGTCATTCACAATTGATCACCTTTGCAATATTGCTATGATGGTATACAGTAGTCTTCCTGGTTCTTCTCACTTCATTTGACATCATTTCACATAAGTCTTTCCAGTTTTTTCTGAAAGCATCCTGCCCATCATTTCTTATGGCTTAATAGTATTCCATTACAATTATATACTATAACTTGTTCAACCTTTCCCCAGCTGATGGATATCCTTTCAATTTCCAATTCTTTGTCACCACAAAGAGAACTGCTATAAATATTTTTGTGCAATAGGTCCTTTCCCTTTTTCTTTGATTTCTTTGAGATAGACCTATTAGTGGTATTGCTGAGTCAAAGGAAATGTACAGTTGTATAGACTTTTTCTTCATAGTCACATATTGCTCTCCAGAATGGTTGGATCAATTCACAACTCTTCCAACAGAATTTTAGTGTCATGATTTTCTCACATTTCCTTCAACATTTGGTGTTTTCCTTCTGTGATATATTAACCAATCTGATAAGTATGAGATGTTATCCTGGAGTTGTTTTAATTTACATTTCTCTAAACAATAGTGATTTAGAGCATATATATATGTATATATATATATATATATATGTATATATATATATATATATATATATATATTTTATATATATATTCATGGACTCTGGGCCAGCCTCCTTCCCTGTATCACAGATTTCTCTTTCTTATCTCCAATGTTATCTTGGAGAATATTGGGTGGGTTCAGTTGAATGCTGTGAATGATATCATTTTGGCTCCACCCCCGGAAATCTCATTCAGAGTTTTAACATCAGTATTCTCAGGGTGATACTGGGTGACTATGAATCATGGAATATAGCAGGATCTAAAATTATGAATGACCCCAAAAACAATGAAGAAGGATATAGAGCAGGCAAAAGTAGGTTGCAACGTATTGCAATAATGAGAAGCAATGAAGGAGATATCATTTCAGAAATGTGTGATCAAAAAAACAGGGATTGATTTGTGCATGTAGCTTCAAAATGGAACCTCCAAGGGGGAATATGGATGAAAATCATACATGATGAAAAGCTCTGAATGGGTTGCATTCCTTGGAGGAATATTCATTTTTGTTTTTACCAATAGAATATAAACTCTTGGTAAATAGAGATTGTTTTAGTTTTTGTCTACCTCTTAATTAATAGTTGTTGACTGATTAATGAAATCAGTTGAATTAAAGTTTAGAATAATTGAATTATGGAGCATTTAGTTTAATAATGTATCCCATATCCCTCCATCTTTCCAATAATAAGAATAAATAATAGGTAGAATTTATATAGTACCTTAAGTTTTGAAAAATGATTTAAAATATTGTCTCATTTATTCTTACAACAGCCCTTCAAGGTAGATGCTTTTAGCGTTTCCATTTTATAAGTGAGGAGAGTAAGACAGACAGGGTTAATTGATTCAACCAAGGTCACAGGCCTAAAAAAATTCTATTCAATCATTTCAATAGGGTCTGACTCTTCATGACCCCATTTAGAATTTTCTTGGCAAAGACTGTTTTGCCATTTCCTTCTCTAGATCATTTTTACAGATCAGTAAACTGGAACAAACAGGGTTAAGTGATTTGTCCAGGATCACACATTTAGTGAGTATCTGAGGTTAGATTTGAACTCAGGTCTTCATGATTTCAGGTCTAGCACTTTATCCACTGTGCTGCCTACCTACTCTGGCTAGTAAATATCTGAGGTCAAATTTGAACTGAGCTTTCCTTGTCTGCAGGCCCAGCATCCTATCGTCTGTTTCTTAACTGCCTCAGTCATAATGAAAATATGGGAAACTTTATCAAATGTTTTGTGAAATCCAGGTAAATCATATCTATTACATTCCCCTGATTTACCAGTATTATTAAAATAAACTGGATGATCCCAAAGTATTCAATCAAGTTTATTTTGAACAAATACTTTAATCAACAAGCATTTATTAAATGATTATTTTGACACAAGCACTGTGGTAGGTTCTGGAAATCAAAAGACAAAAATAAAATATTCCAGCACCATCCCTGAAGTCAGGAGGACCTGAGTTCAAATCTGGTCTCAGACACTTAACGTTCCCTAGCTGTGTGATCCTGGACAAGTCACTTAACCTCAATTGCCTCAGCAAAAAGCAAAAAAAAATAAATAAATAAAATAAAATATTCCCAGCCCTCAAGCAGCTTATGTTTTTAAAATAGTATTTTGTTTTTCCAAATATGTACAGAGATAATTTTCAGCATTCAACTTTGCAAAACCTTGTGTTCCAAATTTTTCTCCCTCTCTCCTCCCCTTCCTCCTCCTCTAGACAGCAAGCAGTCCTATATAGGTTTAACATGTGCAATTCTTCCATACATATGCATATTTGTCATCCTGAGTGAGAAAAATCAGATCAAAAGAGAAACAAACAAACGAACAATGACAACAAAAAGGTGGAAATACTATGCTTTTATCCACATTCAATCTCCATAGTTCTCTCTTTGGAAAACTTACATTCTACTGGGAGAGAGACCATGTACCATGTGTGTGTAAAATAAAAGATGAATTTTTTGAGGGAAGGGCAGATATTATCAGTTATTATTGCTGGGCTAGTGGGGAATAGAGGAAAGATGTATTTTATACAAATAAGTATAATAATATAATAGAGTATAATGTATGAGAGAGTTAAAGGTGATATGCAGACAAAAATTTCCAGAAAAACTGCAGAAGGGAAAGGGAATTAAGAAGAGCCTTACAGAGGAAGGAACATATGGGAAGAGCCTGAAGGATATTATTGAGTGAAGATGAGGGAGGTGGTATGTTCTGGCCATGGGAAAAGGCCTGTGGGAGGATATGGTGCTGGAGATAGCAGGATGAGATCAGGTAATAGCCAGTTATTACTCTTTCTGAGTGGACAAAATGTTGATGATAACAAGCAGGGTTTAACAGACTGATTATAGGTATGTGAATCTCAGGTCTTTTTTTGTACCATCTAGCAGAACTAGCATATCCTTTCTTTCTCTTTCTTCTGCAACTTTAATCACTGCCCAGATTCTTGTTCTCTCTCTCCTCCTCCCTTCTCAAAAGCATTTTGCCTGGGCATAATTACTTAGTATAGACTATACAAAGGGCTACCTCTAGATATCAGGATTATAGGAATAAAGACTTTGCAATGGAAGGAAACACAGAGAGGGTCCATGGAGCTTTAAGGGCAGATTTCAAGGGGTCTATGAACTTGGAAGGAAAACAAATACATTTTTATTTGTACTAATCTCTAAGGGAAATCTAGAATTTCCTTAAATGACTTAAAAACATTATTTTGAGAAGAGTCTGTTGTCTTTACCATACTATCAAAGAGATACATAACACAAAAAAAGTTAAGAATGCCTACTTAAAATGTTGTCCAGTTCATTTTAGGGATACCCCCTCATTTTAGGGATAAATAAACTTAGGGGAAAGTTTAAGAGATTTATATTCAAAAGGACATAGATAGCAAGGTCAGGATTTGAACCCAGTTTAGCAAGATTGCATTATAACTACATATATATGTACATAAAACATATATTTAATAAATATATATATTAACTTTATAGATATATGAACATCTATTTTTGCAGGTAATTACTAGCTCATAAAAGTATCCAATTAGTTAATCTCTTTCTATGTCACAGAGATGCAGGAACATATTTTTTTAAATATTGTATATTTTATCTCTGAATGACCAAATAATTTTATTCTACCAATAAATAGACAGCTAGCTAGCCTAATGCCTGGAGCCTTGAACTTTGAATCACGAAGATCTGAACTCAACCTACTTCAGCCTTAGATACTAAATAGCTATATGACACTGGGAAAGTCATTTTCTGCCTACCTCAGTTTTTTCATCTGTAAAATAAAGATAATAATAACAACTACTTCCCAGGGTTTTTGTGAAGATAATAGATTAAACAAGCATCTGTTAAGAGTCTTTTGTCTGTGTAATTCTGGGCAAGTTATTTAACTCTAATTACTTTTCCCCTCCCTCCCAAATAAAAAGTATCTCCTATGTGATGGGCACTGTGTGGAGCACTTAAGAAATATTATCTCATTTGATCCTTATAACAACCCCACCAACCTAGTGCTATTATTATTTTCATTTGACAGGTGAGGAAACTGAGATAGAGGTTAAGTAACTTAGAGTCACATAGTATATCTTTGGGGCTGATTTTTAATTCATGTTTTCCTTATTCCAGGTTTAATGCATCTAGGTGGTATCCAAGACACCTTCTAGATACCTCCAAATAAATAAATTAGATAAACATTGTAAAGTGCTTAACAACCTTAAAGTGCCATTTAAATGCTAACTATTAATAAACACTAGGCCAGGAAAGTTGACATTACATTGAATATTAAAATGTATTTGCTTTTCTTGAGGCAGGAATCAAATTTCCATTATTTAAGTTACGATTTAATGTTCAGCTGATCAGATCCTTGTATAAGCTCATTATACCTTGACTGTATTTTATTGGCTATATTGTATTTATTGTATTAGAGCTAGAAGGGACTTTATGGCAATCCATTTCATCTTTCATGGTATCAACTTCCTTGTGTATTAAAACAAGAATGGGCTGGGGTAGATTATGTGGAGTGGATGAATTGAATGACCTCTAAGCTTCCTTCCTCCTATACATTCTATGATCTAATCCAATCTTCATGCCCAAAGTCATACAAGTCATAGGTGGTACAGAAAGGAGATTCATGATCTTGCACCATGTGACTTGATTAACAGTCTGTATGCATCCTCTGTGGATCTCCTACCCTTTCTATGAATTTGACCTGAATATTTAATTTTGATGATTAATTCATGATTCTTTCTAGAGACAGTTTAATATTTCTTATAATAACAATAATAAGAAAATACTAATTTTGCATTATTTGTTTCCTGCCCACTCTTCCTGAAATAGAACCATAAATTCTTAGAGTTGGAAGAAAATTTAGAGACCATCTAGTCTACCTTATACTGTAGAAGGAATAGGAATTCCTTCTGCAACATCCTGACCAAAATGAATGAGGTTTATTTTCTTGGTCTGTTTGCATGTGTGTTTTGAAAAAGACTGCTAACCCGTAACTACTTTTTTTTTTTTTTTTTTTGCAATGAATCTTTATATGGAGTCGAGTTCAGACCAAAGGTGATCTGGCTTGGGGACTCTCTTTGGATGAATGTTTAAAGCGGGTTGAGGTGACTCATATAGCTTCATTTATACTCCCCAAATATCCTCATCACTTTCCTCCTGGATAGTTTCTCAATCACATTTTCTTCACTTAAGAAATAATCTAAGAAACAGAATGCGTTTTCACTGGTAGTTAAGTTACTCTTGAAGCTGACCTGTGTCTCCCTAGGTGGTATTAATGAATTATTATTACTATAAGCACTGTGCTGTAATTTAAGGTGTGTAAGGTTCTGGCTTGCTCTAGTCTTTGACATAGTTTTTGTACTTCAGACTTTTCTTGAATACAAGTTTGAATTTGACTTTTTTCTTCATTTCTGGTCTTTGCTCTTTATGGCTAAATGATCTCTCCGGGTCTTGGCCTGAATATTTAATTTTGGATGGGGTTAGAAGTGATGGGGTCAAGGAGTATTTAACACAATAGAGTAGGAATATCATTGGAGAACCCACAGAGGGTACATTTTGATCTCAGATGCTCATGGACTCTCTTGATGGGAAAGGAATAATTTCTGGGGAGGTTTGTTTGTTTGGTAGAGAATTTTCAGGAAAAGTAACTTTTTTTGGTCTGCCTTTTTGTGGCATCCCATTTCCAAAAATGTCTAATTTGATTTGACGTTGACTAATGCAGTATGATCAGACATAATCTGATCTTATTAACTCTGATCAGACCATATTAGCAAACATCGAATTCTATTTGAGAGCTGCACACATGCTGTAAATAAGGGGACACCTTGAGCTCAGACTGCATTAGGAGAACTTACCATTTTAATTTCATCTCTTAAAAGTGTTTGGAGCCAGCAAAAAGATCACAGGGACTGATAAAGTCCTTAGTCCTTGGACAACAGTGCTTCCCAACAGGCTTCCATTCCTGAAGGGCCAAGCTGGCACCAGGTGCAGCTGTGAATAAAGAGGGTCTGATTTCAATGCCCATTACTATGTCTTTCATGTCCCACCTCTGCTATGTAAAGCCAGAAGCCAAGGGGTCAGAGGCAAGTTTGGTATGAGAGAAGAGGCATCAGTCACCAATGTCGGATACAAAAGTAGGCAATTAATCTGTAGATACCAGAGTGAGCTCTCCTGGTAAATCCAGGATGCTCACCTTGGAAGCTCAGGAGAGAAACAAAACAAAACAAGGCACACATGCTTAGCTGCTTGTCTGCAAACATTTTCAGTAAAGAATGCAAAATTTTTGGAAGCAGGGAATATTTAAATTTTTTTTTTTTTTTATTCCCAGAGTTTAATATAGTACATGGCATCTTGATCTATTGAACACAAAACACATTATTCTTAGAATCCTCTTGAACATTAGTTCAAATGGCCTCATATAGTTCAAGCTATACCCTTTATAAAAGAGATTGGTAATTGGCTTCTATATACTTTTTTCTCTATTATGACTCATATTTCCATAATATTTTATAGCCACCCAACAAGTCACAGAGAGCTCACATACAATAGTAGGACCAGGAAGGCAGCACATAGAATGTAAAGAGCACAGAAATAATAGTCAGAGGCTTTGAGTTCAAATCCCAGCTTATCCACTCACTATCTGCATTAATATAGACAAATTACTTAACTTCTTTGGAACTGTTTTTCTCATCTTGAAAATGAAGGGGTGAGATGACTTCTAAGGTCTCTCTTATTGTTTTTTTTTTTCCATTAGTGTCTGGATTTTTATGTTGAACCATTTGGGGTTTTCTTGGTAAAAGAGACTACTGCTAAATCAATGATTTTATGACATCTGAGGACTGCATCCAACTTAGACTGGAAATCCCATTGAATTTGTCCCTTAGTATATTACTGAGAAATTACATGAATTAGTCTAGCAATATCTGAGGATAACATTACTAAAGTCTATTTTTCAATAGTTTATGATTAAACATTGTTTCTATCTTAGGGTGCTAAGTGGGGGAATGAATAGAGTACTGATCCTGGTATCAGGGACCTAGGTTCAATTCAGGACTTGGGGCACTTATCTGCCCCAACCTCAGTTTCCTCAAATGTGAAATAGGAATAAATTACAGCACCTGCTTCCACAATTGTTTTAAGTATTTTTTTTTTCCAGAGGCAATTGGGGTTAAGTGACTTGCTCAAAATCATATAGCTAGGAAGTGTTAAGTGTCTGGGATCAGATTTGAACTCAGGCCTTCCTGATTTCAGGGCTGGTGCTCTATCCACTGCACCACCTAGCTGCCCCTTTTCTAAAAATTAAATGAGACAGTATTTGTAAAGAACTCAGCTTTGGAACTGGGACACAGTAGGTTTTTAATAAGTGCTTGTTTCTTTCCTTCCTTCTTTTCTAACTGTGTTTCTTAGTCAGTGTCTACATCCTTTGCTTGCTTTGCCATCTCAAATACAGGAGGCTTTAATATTTCTCCTCTTTGCTTTATTTTGGCACCCCTTACTTAGGCCTGTTCTCTTGGAAATGTTTCTGTTTCTGGGAATGAAACCAGATGGCCTCATTTTTTTCAGATTCTTGATCTAACAAAACAATAATTAGTGTAGTTGATGAGAATAATAGATCTAATAGGTTATACCTTTCTAAGATTACCTTTGAGCAAGTTCACTATTGCACTCTAGGTCTTGGTTTATCCATAAAATGAATGCAAAACTTCTTGTTTTTCAAGATCCTTGCCAGGTCTGAACTTCTAGTATGATACATGCCCCTCTTGGGACATTACTCTTAACCCATCATAGACTCATAGAATTAGGGAAAAGAAAACTAGCTCTGGAATTAGAAGATCTAGGTTTAAATCTTTCCACTGTCATCATTTAACCCAACATATCCATTTTACAGTTAAAGAAGATGAAGAGTGCTCAGAAAGGTAAACCCAGTGTTCCTTAGGTACCAAGTGTTCTGCTTAGGCCCATGAGGGAAATCTTTAGAGGTTGGTACAACATGTGGGAGCCTTCAAACCATAATTTATTAGCAGCTGTAGAAGGCCATCCCTGCTGGTCAAAGTTGTGAAAGTTTTATTACTCAGTCTTGGGAGTCAGGAACGTGATGGAACATTAAAAGCTGTAGTTATTTTAGCTATGCTTGACTACTTCCCATTCAAGTTCTAAACAAAGTTCATGTACAATGATGCAATTTGTCATTGGACATCAGTAACATGGATGTTGGGTTAAGAAAATTGTTTAGTCAATTGTTATTGTATATACTAGGTCAGACTAATGGCCGAATAAGGTCAAGTTCTATTCCTGACAATGGAGAGGTAATGTGAGAGCTGTTTTAAAGAACCTCAGAGTTGGAAGTAATTGTAATTCAACCCATACCAGATGCTGAAAAAATTGGCAATTGCCTTCCATGTTTTCTTTTGTATTTTTTTAATCATAGCTCATATTTTCCATAGTACTTTATAACTATAAACTAGTTTATTTACATTATTTTGAAAGGTAGAATGGCATGGTGAATAGAGACTTACAGTAACAAGTTCTGAGATTGAACTTTGCCTCAGACACTTATTACTATATGATCCTGGTCAAGTCATCTAATTTCTTGGTTTCCTCAATTTCCTTCAAATGAAGATGAGGGAGTTGGACTATTTAGAGTTCTCTTAAGTTTTTTTCCTAATTCTGAATCTATAATTTTATTGACTAAAGGCTGGCAAATAATGTTATAGAAATGTCACTGGGCAAATACAGAAGATCCAAATTTAATTCCCTGAGAAGCAATGTGGAAAAAATACTGGCTGTGACCTGGAAGGCCTATGTTCCTCTTCTTGATATTCTTTTGTCTTTATGGTTACATGACATTGATCTCTACTGGTTCTCCTCTTACCTCTCTGCCCACTCCTTCTCAGTTTCTTTTGCTGGATTTTCATTCAGGACATGTTTGCTAACCACAAGCATCTTCTAGGCTCTGTCCTGGGCTCCCTTCTTATTTCTCTCTATACTCTTTCTTTTGGCCATCTCATGGGCTACTATAGTTTTAACTAAACTCTATTCAGATGATTTTCTGATCTATTTGTCTCACCCAACCTCTCTTCTGACCTCTAGTCTCCCATCTTCTACTGGCTATTGGACATCTTGAATTGGATGCCCCATTTTCACTCAACATTTTCCTCCCAAACCCTCCCTTCTTCCTAACCTCCCTATTATTATTGAGGGCACTACCATCCTTCTGATCACCCAGGCTTGCAGCCTACATTGTCCCCCTCAAGATTCCTCTCATTTCTTATATTCATTTGTCTAGTCTTGCTGTTTCTATTTTTGCAACATCACCTTCCTGATGCCATTGGTTCTCTTTGAGAACTAAGAGTAGAAATGTCAACAATATAGAAGGGTAGGTGGCTTAGTGGACACAATGCCAGGCTTGATCTTCCTGAATTCAAATCTGATCTCAGACACTGGGTAAATCACTTAACTCTGTTTGGCTCAGTTTCCTAATTTGTAAAATGATTTGAAGAAGGAAATAACAAGCTCCTCCAATATCTTTGCTAAGAAAACCTCAAATAGAGCATGATTGAAATGATTGACCAACAATAAACCCTATTCCCCAGTCATCCAGGCTTACAGGTTAGATGGCAACCTCAAGGCCTCTCTTTCACTTACCATACTTTTACCTTTGTAACATCCTCCATATACCCATTTTCCCTCTGACATTGCCACCACTCTGATGCATGGCCTCAATCCTGCAAGCCTGGATTATTGTGCTTTTCTGCTGTTTGGTCATTCTGCCACAAACCTCTCCCCACTCCAGTGCATCTCCTCTTCTAAGCTGCCAAACTGATCATTCTAGAGATATTTATCTATCCCTCCCCAGGCCCTACCCTATCCCCATTCAATCATCTCCAGCTTCTTCCCTTTGCTTCCAGTATCAAATTTAAAATTCTCTGTTAAACTTTAAAAGACTTTAATAATTTGACCCTTTGTACCTTTTTAGTGTTCATAAACCTTTCTTCCCTTCGTGTACTCTGCAATCAGCCACACAGAGCTCCAGGCTCTTCTTCTTTCCTCCAAATAGTTTCACTGGCTCTTCTCTATGCCAGGAAAGTTCTTTCTTCTATCTGCCTCTTGGCTTCATTGACTTCCTTCAAGACTCAACCAATGTTCCACTTTCTGCAAAAAGCTTTTCCTATTATTGCTCTGTAAGAAACGACCAGCAGGACGATTTCAGAGAGGCCTGGAGAGACTTGCATGAACTGATGCTGAGTGAAATGAGCAGAACCAGGAGATCATCATACACAGCAACAACAGTATTACATGATGATCAATTCTGATAGACATGGCTCTCTGCAACAAAGAATTGTCTCAAACCAGTTCCAATTGTTCACTGAAGAAAACCATATACACCCAGAGAGAGGGAAATGAAATATGGACCACAACGAAACATTTTCATGATCTCTATTGACATTTGCTTGCATTGTGTTGCCTTTCTCTGATTCTTTTTTTTTTCTTGTAGATAGGATTTTTCTTGCATAACTTCTCAAGCATTTCAACATTATTAACATGTAGTGGACTTCCTGCCATCTAGGGGAGGGGAGGGGACTGGGGGTAAAATTTGTAATGGAAAGCTTTGTAAAGATCAATGTTGGGGAACTACCCATATATGTTATACAAATAAAAAGCTTCAATTAAAAAAAAAAAAAAAGCTTTTCCTAGTCTTCCTTCAAGGCTCAACCAATGTTCCACTTTCTGCAAAAAGCTTTTCCTAGTCTTCCTTAATCTAAGCATCTTCCTTCTGCAACTACCCCTATTTATCCCATCTATAGCCCGTTGTTTTTGTAAATTGTCACCTTCTTTTTTCTTGAGCTTTTTGAGAACAGGGACTGTCTTTTACCTTTCTTGGTTTTCCCAGGCATTTACAGGCACCTAAGAGCTGCTTATGAAATGCTTGTTGATTTGACGTTAAGATTTCTTATTGTGCTCAAAGATCCTATAATCTTCCATTTACTAGCTGTGTGAGTACACATTTTTGTTGTAGTACACACAATTGTGTGTGTGACTACAATTAAGTCACCTCTACTTTCTAAGCCTCAGTTTACTCATCTGTAAAACATAAATAACAATACATCCATTTCCAACATTTCAGACCTGTTATAAGGAAAAGTCACTGTAAATCATGAAGCACTAGAAATATAAGTGGTATTTGTTATCCTCTATTTCCCCTTAGGTCTGTAATTGGCTCTTATTACCTATGAATTTATTTTTAACCCTTCCTGAACCTCTTTTTATAGGATGACCTTTTTATAGCTTCTTTTTTATCATGCTTGAATCATCTCTCAGGATAACACATTTCATGTGTTTACTACCTGCTGAGTAAAGTAGCAATTCTTCCTATTTCTCCTAAAATTACCACCTTCAGACTTCACAGGAGGCCTCCTAGTTCTAGCCTTCCCTGGCCTTCCTCTCCCTGTGAAGCCTCCTCAGGCAATGAGAAGCAATAAAATAGTCAGAACACAGGCAGCGGGAGGGAGCCCACTAAGAGTCCTGGCTAGTCCACAAAGAGAAAATCAAGTTGGCCTTAGGCAGTCTTTCTCCCTTAGGTGAGAACAAAACAACATAGGGGGTAAATATTTCCAGCCTACTCATTTCCATTATTATTATTATTATTTTTTGTTGTTGTTCAGGGAATGGAAAGGTACAGATTCAACATTCAGAAAATCCCAATGCTATTTATGGACCTGGTGGATTTTTCTCCATCACCCTTATGCCCACTCCCTTTTGATTCTCTAGCCCTCCATTCTGACCCTACCTGATTTCCTAGACTCACTACTTTATTCATTCATTCATTAAGTATGCCAGTTGAATTTAATATAAGGTAACTTGGGGAGATTTCTAGAAAGTCTCACAAACTTTACAATTCCTCTGTTATCTCATATATAAGATGGAGGAAATAGCACTTGCTAGTTTCCTAGCTCAAAGGGACCTACTCCACAGTAATCTGATTAACTTTCATCCAAAAGGACACATTGAATACTTTAAGACATGATGCTATAGAATGATCAGAATGGTTCTTCCTTATTAAGAATCACCATTCCTCTTTGCTTTTCTTATTTTGACTTTTGCCTCCTAAGTCTTTTATATTCTTTATCATCTGGAACATGAAATTGATTTTAGATAGATTTAGCCTAGTGGTTCTCAAACTTTTACACTCTTAAAACTTATTGGGAACACTCCTCCCCCCAAAAGAGCTTTTGTTAATTAAGTTTTACATATTTTGCTTATGTAGGATTTATACACATGCACACATATGTTTACCATATTAGAAATTAAAATATAAAATATTATAGTATTATTATGAAAATAGTTTAGACTTCATGGATCCCCTAAAAAGTATATCTAAGACTCCTTGGAGCCCCCATAATTTGGGGGCTTTGAAAACTGCTGATTTAGAAACTAGTCTGCAGATTTTTGACATTGTAATTGCATTTGGGTCAGGATGAGGGTGGAGATGTGGTAGCAGTAGGGAGGACAGTTAAGTGATACATGCAACCTTGAAGTGAAAGGATATACTTGATGCTCCAGAGAGGCCAGTCTTTATACTCATGGGGGGTTAGAGAGAAGTGAAAGGGACCCCTTAGGAGAGGAATGATAGAGGGATGGAACTTAAAGCCACTTGACCATTGTGAAGCAAATATCAGGGAGAGTGATGAACAAGGAGGGAGCATATTCCTCAGGATGTAGCCAAGCTAAAACAAAGCTCCATTTATTTTAATGGCTCTTCCAGTCTGTGATAGATTGGGTGAATTTGATTTTCTTTTTGTATATCCCACCATATTTATCCTCCTTCCTACAATTTCATTTTAGAAAGAAGTCCTAATCCAGATATTCATTCCTTTCTTCATTCATTCATAAAAAGGCCAGGGTCTCCCATTTTATCCAGGGCCATCTCTAGTCATTCTGATCTGTATCTGGTCATTGGACCCAGATGGCTCTGGAGGGGAAAGTGAGGCAGGTGATGGGATCACCTCCCTGATGTCATGATCCTCTTCAAGAATAAGGGGAAAAGCAACCACATTCATTCATTCATTCATTATGGAAAAATATTTCTTGAGCACCTGGGGAATTCTTCTTTCATATGTGGAGCTTATGGAATACCATGAGCTGCAAGTTCAAGGTATTCTGTCTATCCATTGTCTGTTAAAACTAGGGCTCATGAGCTCCCCCCCCCAACCATGTTGGTGGGCCTGGGTTTGAATTCCCATTAGCTCCAGTGCTAGAGACCTCTTTGGGTCTCAGTTTCCTCATTTGTAAAATGAGAAGCTTGATTAGGTGACCTCTAAATTATTTTTAAAGTTCTAAGAAAAGTTCATAAACTCTAAAAGTTCTAAACCTTATGATTTCTGACTCCAATAGGGAAGCATTATACCTATTATTATCACTGTTTTAGATGAGGAAACACAAACTCCATTAAGGGCCTTGTTACTAGTAAATGTTAGAGGAAAGATTTGAAACAAATCCTCCAACTACACAAGTCAATGCTCTTTCTATTTTTCCAAATTGCCTCTGTTTCTGGTGTAAAAAAAACTTCTCAAATCTCTATTTCTTTCTTTCTTTCTTTCTTTTTTTTATTCTTGAATAAAGTCCTTGACAACTTTTCCTTAGATTTGATAGGGGATGAGGTTGAGGGGAGACAAGTTCTAACATGAATTAAAGTAGCACTTTAGAAAATGGAGTATTGGCTGTGAAGTCAAAGTTCAAATCCCAATTCTGGATTTATTCCCAGTATAATTTAGGGCAAGTGACTTGACCCCTCTGGACCTCAGTTTCCTCAATTATAAAATGAAGGGTTAGATTAGATGGCCTTTAAGGTACCTTTTAGATCTCAATCTATGATAAACCTGATGATATGATATTCTCCTATGGTTATACTTTCTTTTGTCTTTTTGGAAAAGGGACTCATTTTTGCAATAAAAGAGAGAGAATTTAGAGCTAATGAATCTTCTGTGTTCATAGAGTCATCTAGGTCTGCCATATTGGATCAAGTTGTCTCAGTACAAGAATGTGTATGATTCAGTATCAGGATGCCTTTTTCCATAGGCAGTCAAGAAGCTTTGTCATTGAATAGCAGCACACTTCATTATGAAGAACTCCTAAAAAACAAAAGCAAAAAAAAAAAAATAACTCTTTATGCTTTCTGTTTCCACTTTAGTGGAAAGATATTGTAATCTTGAACTCTGGAATCAGAATGTCTAGGTTCAAATCCTGCTTCCTATTGTTTACTACCTATGTGAGATTAAACAAGCCATTCAACTTCATTGGGCCTCAGTTTTCCTCATCTGTAAAACAATGGGGTTGTATTAAACGGTGTCTAAGGTCCCTTTCTGCTTTAAATCTATTATTACATATGAGCTGCAGGTGCCATGGAAACTAAAATTATTTTCTCATGGTCCATAGAATGTGGAAATTACACACTGAGCAAGGAAGTGTCAAAACTCATTGCAGACATTCATCATAACTCACTTTTCATAAAAGAGGACTCCATTTATCAGATTTGTCACAAATCTCCTAGAAATTAATTACTTTGATTGTTTTTTATCCAAAATTACTGCAGGTACCATTTAATTTGTTTCAAAGGAATAAATGGATGTTCTCTGATACAGTGTTTTAAAGTCACATGTTTTTGTAACTAACTTGATCTGGGCATAAATTCCAAAGATTTGATTACTTGGCTTGAGTGAAAGAAGTATTTTTCATTAAAGTGACAAAGTATGTGGTTCATCTTCTTTTGGAGTTCTTGGTTTTAGTCAATTAACAAGTATTTATTAGGTACTTGCTGGGTACCAGGCACTGTGCTAAGCAATGAGGAAGCAGAAATAATTTTCTGTCCATTATACACTATATTATACATTATATTACATACATGTATGTTATACATCATATTGTATATATTACATATGCATTTTATTGCATGTTTTATATATTATATTATAATATATTATACCATATATACATTACACATATGTTATAAAATATATACTATACATTACATTGTACATCATATTATACATAGGTAATACCTTTTCCCCTTATGCTGTTCCCTGATATTGGGATCCCACAATGGTAACGACTCTTCCAGGATTTTACAAAATGGTGTAGGTCCAACCTGGTGTTAAATGCAAAACAGTTGCCTGAGAGGAATTAGATCTTCAGATTCCATAGACATATGGAAAATTAATTACTTTTTTTCCAATGCCAAATTTCAAAATACACATATATTTTAGATATGGCCTGTGGCCATTTGAATACTGCTTAAAATAAAATCCAATGTGCCCACTGGCATTTGACAATGAGGCAGCAGTCTTAGGATTCCAAAAATGCATTAGACATAGGGAAGAGTCAGCCATATGGAACAATTCTGAGTTATGAAATCCACATCTTGGGCTGTGACCATCTTCTGCCCACTGGTGTTTTCAATTAAAGTTCAGCCTCCCACCCCATGAGAAGACTGCAGGGAATGCGCCTAGTAACAAACAACACACACTTGAGGCTCAGTGAACCACTGATTTTAATTGTGCATGAAGTGATAACATAGCTAACATTTACTCCTCACCTCCATTTCTCTCTCACTATTCTCTGTCACCCATCAATTTTGTTTTCAACAACATCAAAGAAAAGTGACTTAGTATTGAGGCATGTATTCCAACTTGTGTGTATTGTCTCTCTGTGTTTGTGTTTATCCAAAACTGTGTGGTTTTAGAGAAACATGGTATGATTTCAAATATGCCAAAGAACTCATTTCTATGACCAGAAAAACCAATGCAGCCATTCAAAATCGCCTCAAAAGTCAGTCAGAGAAGGCGGAGAGTTTAAAATCAAGTGAGTGACAATTTCAAGTCCAGAAATACGTGTTCAATAAAAATTAATGTTTTTTCTTACCTAGAAATGGTACTTCATTAGATCCCCTTTCATGGGAGACTAGAGATGGGGATGAAGGAAAAAGTGTTCACTTGGATGAAGAAGAAGAGTAAGAGAACACTGAAATACTGTTTCGTGAGTCAAAAGGTTAAAAAACTGTCTCTCTTATGACTTGACCTGTACGTCTGTGAGTAAATCATTTAACTTAGCTTAAATAAATTTCAGCTTTCTCATTTGCAAAATGAGAGGGGTCAAACTAGGTGTCTTCTGAGGTCCCTTTAAGCTTTTTTTAATAGTATTTTATTTTTCCAAATATATGTAAAGATAGTTTTCAACATTCATTTTTGTAAAATTCTGTGTTCTAATTTTTTCTCCCTTTCTTCCTTACTTTCCCCCTCCCCAGAAGAGCAAGCAATCTGATAGAGGTTAAATATGTGCTATCCTTTAAGCATGTTGAGCAAGAAAAGTCAGACCAAAAATAAAATCAAAAACAAAAACAATCAAGGAAAAGAAACAAATAAAACAACAAGCAAAAAGGTAAAAATACTATACTTTGATCCATATTCAGTTACCCTAGCTCTCTCTCTGGATGTGATGTCTATTGGAATTGCCCTGAACCACTGCATTGCTGAGAAGATCCACGTTCACCATAGTTTCTTCAAGCTCTTAACCTATGATCTTATGAAATCACAGTTTCTCTAGGACATCAACATAAATATAATACAGGCAGCTGTGTGGCACAGTGAATAAAGCATCAAGTCTGGAGTCAAAACTGGGTTGAGTTCAAATTTGGTCTCAGATCTAGCTGTGTGACCTTGAGCAAGTCATTCAACCCTGTTTTCTTTTATTTCTTCTTCTGTAAAATGAGCTGGAGAAAGAAATGGCAAACCACTTCAGTATCTTTGCCAAGAAAACCCCAAATTGTGGGATAAAGAGTCAGGCATGACTGGAAATGATTGAACAACAACAATAGATGCAATATGCTAGCAAACCCAAATACTTTTCTTCTTAGACACAAATCATTCCTTCAGGGATTTAGGAAAATAACATCTTTCTTTCATAGTAGCTCTAAAAAATGAAATCTCCTTGATTACAAGAATGGTTGGAATTGACTTTGAACCTTTTTACTTCTTGTGCTTTGGTTCTAAGTAGTATTTGAGTTTTCCAAAGATTGTCTGTTAGGAAGTAGTGCTTGAAGAATTAAAAAGCCATTCACAAAGGGTAACACTTCATTTATTCAGTGATATGGTTCATTGTTGAAATCAAAGGAGGGTGGAATTAGGCCAGCAGACCAATGCTGAGAGCAGTGGGCCCTTTTGATTACCATACTTAAAGAAATGGGTGGCAGTGTGGTCCGTGTATTAATTCTGGAGTTAAGAAATTCCAATTCCACCTCTGATTCTTACTGCCTATGTGACCCAGGCAAGTCCCTTGAGCTCCCTGGACCTCAGTTTCCTCGTTCCTTCATGAAACAAAGGAATTGAACTAGATAAGATCCTTTCCAGATACATCTATGATTCTGTGAAAGGCAAGGCTTAATTAAAAAAACACCAATTTAGAAGAACCAAGAGGAAGACAAAGATAGCACATCTGCAACCAGACCACCTGTTGGTATCTCCAAAATGTGAGCAGTAAGTACCCCACTTGCCAAGCCAGGGCAATAGCCAAAAGTTCCAGAAATGGATGGTGAAGAGAAATTAAAGGTAAAACAGGGGCATTGCTAGAGGGGTTTGGTTATGGCAGTCTTTAAGGCAGTTTAAAAGGTGATGGGTCCTTCATTATTTCACATAACATGGTGGCTCCCAGGACCTGAAGTAGTTTGAATATTTTTTACCTGGGGCTGGAGTCTGGGCTGGCCTCCACCTAGCAATTTCCAGCCTGAGAAGATGCCTGGGAGGTGGAGGTATTTAGTTTATATTTCAGACCAGGAGAAGGTGAGCATGGATAGGACAAAGCCAGCCTATTGGAGAAAGATTAATCCAGGGAAACCTTACAGAAACCTTAGTTATACAGAGTGTTACAGAGGAATGAAGTGTCCCACATAATTGAGTGCCCCATTTAATCTAAATTTATTGAAGGGGGTTGGACTAGATAGCTTTTGAGGTGCTTTCAATATCAAGATTTGCTATTGTATGATATTTTAAGTGCTTAGGTTTTTTTTTTTTTAACCACTTGGGATGAAAATCCTTCTAAAATACATCACTTAATTCAAACTTTACAATATCTGCTAACAGAGCCCATTAACAATTGGAGCTCAATTAGAAAATTAGAAAAACCATCTCTGAAAGAATATAAAACAACAGAAGATGATTTGATTCAAAGGCTACTATATTGACTTGTACAGCTTCTTCCGTTCTCTCCTATATTTTGATTATAAATCATGGCTGGACAGAGACTAGAGGAAATCGTGTAAACTGCTGATGAAGGCAGTTCCTATTATTACTGCCAGCCTTAATTTAGGCTGATGCTTTTCTTACTTCTCTTTCCATCTCTTCCTACCCCCGTTCATTAAAGAATAGTGAGTCACCCAGAGTTACATACACCACTCTATGTGGCAAAGTTAATTATAATCTAGAGCCCTTAACGCCTCTCCCAGTCAAATACTCTTACCAGATAATATGCAGCATAACTTAATGGCTAAAATGCAGTATTGAGTTTGAATCCAACCGAGCTGTAGAACCTGGGGCACATAGTTTAACTTCGCTGAGGCAGACCTCTTAATAAGAAATAATATATAATAAAAACATTTTGAAAACCTTAAATCTATTTTTAAATGTTAGTTATGATCATTATTAATTATTATATTACCTAGAAAGACTTTCACATGTCACTTAACTTCCCAGTGTTTCAATTAACTCTTTAAGATTATAAATTACAGAACAGTTATTGATTTACATCACTGAAAGGACAATAAATATTGGAGGTTCTCTGTTGTTCAGTCAATTAGTCATGTCCAATTCTCTTTGTGACCCTGTGGACCCTAACATGCTAGGTCCTCCTAAACTACTCTTTCTTAAAGTCTTTCCAAGTTCATCTTCATTCTCTATATCAAATAAATAATAAATCCAGATGAAACATATATCTATACTTACACATGTTAAAAATATGCATCCATATATACATATATAATCAATTTCCCTTCTGTTGTGAAACTGATCCATATTTTTTTTTTTAAAGGAGTGTTTGGATAGCAGAAACAGAAGGGGGAAGAAAGGAAGAAAGAATCACATTTCTCTTGCAACTGTAGTAGTAATGTTTTAGTGTGTGATATTTATGACAGCTATGCATGTAAGCTGTTTCCTCTGAATTCCAAGAAAAGATGATGGTTTATTTATAACACAGGTACAGAGGTTTGGGACAACTTCTGCTGCCTGTTGGCTGGAAATTTTCAGGAGGCTGCCACTCTTGGTAGAAGAGATTTTCAAGCCAGGAAATAGAGAGAGTCCATAAGTAAATATAGGCAATGCTAGGAATATCAGTAATGACAGTAATAACAACACATATATTATTTTAAAACATTTGATTGCATAAAGTGAGGCATAAAGCAAAAGTGGTGACATATCTATAATCTCTGCTGCCAATGAGCTGCTAATAGCAGATCTTTTAAGCCAAGGAAGTTCTGAGTTGCAAAGAGGTAAAAGCAATCAGGTATCAGCACCAAGGACACTATGAACAAAATGAGTCTCCAGGAGCATAAGGCTACCATATTGCTTGGGGTGGGGGTGGAGGAGTTAACCATCCTAAGACAACTGATCAAAGCTTTTGTGCCCAATAGTAGTGGGATTGAGCCATGAATTGTTTTATACTTAAGCCCCAGGAAAAATATAATTGGGTTTTCTAAGATCAATCTTTTCTATAGACAGTCCTATTATGGTCCCCTCCAAATAGCCTATTTTCTTCTGTTTCTACGCGTGTGTGGTTTGAAGAATGAAATGTTTAGATGCCACAAGGATGCTAAAGGAAGAAGCAACTGGATTTCCTGGAGTTTACTACAGCTGGTCACAATTGACGGTTGAGTGTTAAAACCACAACAGGATGAATGGTAGGATGGAAATTGGTGTTGCCCTGTAGTGTGGGTGGGACAGGATGGTGAGGTGATGGTGGTATAATTTGGGGGCTGCTCTCAAATTAGCTTTCCTTATGTGACCTTCTACAATCCCTGAAAGGACCATTTATATCTTTCTTTCAGGTTAAAAGCCATTGACATTCATTACCTTCACTTGCAATCCTCCCACTCAATTCTCAATCATTTACAATCTGGCTTTTACTTTACAAATTAACAGACGGTGCTCCCTCCCCAAGGTTACCAATGATCTCTTAATTGCTACATTTAATGATATTTTTCAGTCTTTATCTTTGATTTCTGGAGCTTTGACCTTTGTTAGTAACCTTCTTCCTAGGTATTCTCTCTTTCCTTGGTTCATAAAGTGTTTGGATGGCACAGTGAGCACTGGACATGGAATGAGAAAAATCCTGAGTTCATAATCCTTCCTTGGATGCTTGCTTTGAAAACCTTAAAGAGCTAAACTTCTTGTTCTTCTCCTTTTCTTCCTCCTCCTCATCCTCTTCCTCTTCCCCCTTATCCTTCTGTTCCTCCTCCTCTTGTTCCTCCTCCTCTTCCCCTTCTCCCTTTTTCTCCTCCTCCTCCCTTTCTTTCTTCTTCTCTTCTTTCTTTTTCTCCTCTTCTTCCTCTTCCTCCTTCTTCCTTTTTAACCACTTCCTAAGAATATCCATTGCTGGATCATCATCCATATTTTCCTTTCTATCTCCCCAACACATATATTCACACAGAATATCCTTCAAAGTTCTACCCTTGAACCCTCTTTTCTTTTCTCTATTTTAGTGATTTCAACAGCTCCCATAGGTTCAATTCTTATTTCTATATAATTCTCATACTTATATATCTAGGCCTATTATTTTTCTTGACCTCTATTTCTTCATCACTAGCTATCTATGTGCATGCATTATAGAAATCTCAAACACAAGAAAGTCAAAGCAAATCATTATTTTTCTGAAAGCAGCTAAGTGGTAGTTAATAGAGTACCGAATCTGGAGTCAGGAAGATCTGAGTTCAAATTCATCTTCAAAAACTTACTAGCTATATAATCCTGGGCAAGTCACTTAACTTGTCTTTGCCTCAGTTTTCTCCTCTGTAAATTGGGACTAATAAGAGCACCTATCTGCTAAGGTAATTGTAAAATTCAAATGAGATACTGCATGTAAAGTACTTCACAAAACTTAAAGTACTACATAAATGTTAGTTATTATTCCCTCCTAAAGTCATACTTCTTCCAAATTTTTCTACTTTTGTTTTCATCTTTCCAATCAGTCAATCAACATTGGAATAATTTTTGACTTCCCTCTTACTCACTCCAGTATCGTTTTAGTTGCTACATCTTGCCAGTTTTAGGCAATTTTTTTATATTCATAAAGTCAACATCCTAATTTAGGTCCTATTTCCTTTTGTGTAAATTATTTTAATATTTTCAAATTTACAAATTTTTGTAAATTATTTTCTCTGTTTTCAATTTCTTGCCTTTTCCATTTATATTCTTCACAATCTACCAAAATAATCTTCATACAGCACATTCATTACTCTATCACTCAAGAAGTTTCATTGACTACCCATTGCTGCTCCTTTTTTTTTGTGTGAGATTTTTCATTTGCTTTTATTACAAACATGTGATATTATTTGGCAAAACACTGAATACAAACTTCACTATCATAAAATTAAAATATTAATGATTCCAAAAAGGATTTTTAGACAAAAAACTAGCTATCAAAAGTACAAAAATTACACAACACAAAACATACAAAATGTAAACTTTCAATTAAAACAGTCAAAAAGATCTGTAGTCTCATTTCTCTATACCACATTTGTTTCAGGTGTTTCTTTTGCCATGCAATGACATACTTAATGATTACTTTGTCTATTGTCTTCAAACTTTAAATCTCTCTCATGGGAGGAACCGATTTCATTTTGTCCAATTAAAAGTCATTGGAATACTCATTTACATCAATGCTTTAATATATATTTTAAGCTAAATTCAAACTTTAGATCATTCTTCAAGCATAATATTTTATATATGTGAAAGAATTAAATGTAATGATAGCACAAACAAAATGTAATTCCTCACAACTTTTTTTAACTTTAATCTTTTCAGAGTTGAGAACTTAACAGAAAAAACTAAAATTCAAGTCAAATTGATATCCAATTAGCTTAGTGCTCTCTCTCTCTCTCTCTCTCTCTCTCTCTCTCTCCTCTTCTCTCTCTCACACACACACGCACACACATCTCTCTCTTTCTTTTCATGTTTAATAAATAAAATAGAAAAAATAAGTATAAAAATATAAGCATAATTTGGATGAAGATTTATAAATCTTGACTTCCAATTTCCTTTAAATCAAAGAAAAGAAACACATTAGTTACTTTAAGATCACACCTGAGTAGCCCACATCCATTTAATAATGTATTTTTCCTTCCAGGGAATACTAGAATTTTAATGGAGGCTTTGGAGAATTATTGAATCCAGTCAGATTAGTATATAGAACTATTTACTTCAAAAGTATAATGACAAATGTTCATACTTATTTCTGACACCATGATCTTAATCCTCCTTCCCCTTTACACAACCTCAATCTTTGGGAAGGCTATTAGGCTCATAGTTTAGTCCACTCACAGATCCAAGTCTAAAGGTTACACCCCATCCCTACCCTCACCTTGGACTTGAGCCTCAGGCAACCTAGGTTTCCCTGCTATCCTTTCCTACATTCAGAAACTGAGGACAAATGATACAGAACAGGAATAAACAATCATAGATTCATTTCTCAGAGTTAGGTAAAAAAAGAGAAAAAGCAAGAGAATAAAGTTCTTCTTTTTCCATTATTTTAATTCAGGAGCCCATATTAAGAGTGAACTGCAATCTTCAATGTTTGGACAAAGCCCGGAAGAGCAAGCTAAAAAGGATGGGGCAAGGGGGGTGGCACGGAGAGAAAGAGAGACGGGGAGACAGTGAGAGACAGAGAGACAGTGAGGGAGAGAGAGACAGAG